>LPNX010039048.1:62550-97550 GCA_001517045.1 Pseudotsuga menziesii | reverse complement strand
ATGAAGGATATAATAAACATCCACTCGCTAATAATTACCTTTCAGCTTCCTCAATCTACCTTTCCCCTTCAGTTGCTCCCCTTCAAATTTGTTATTGGAGTTCGGATCACAAATGCGACGTAAATTGAGCTTTGACGCTAAAATAGGAAGATATTCACTAACATATTACATGTTTTGGTATACCGTATATCCTTCCATCATAGAACCCTCCACATGTGCTCGTTGTCTCACCAAGCCCTTCATAAATTTCAAGTGCCTCTCAACCATCCACATGGACCTTGAGTACATAGGTCCACACAACTCAATCTCATCAACTTGGTGTATGGGGTAGTGTTCGTGTGCATTGAAAAATGTCGATGGTAGATGCTTCTGCATTTCACACATGAGACGAGGAATTTATCTCCTCCAATACTCTATATCTTCTTTATGGATTTCTTTAGAATTCAACCATCTACAAGTGATGCAAACCAATAACGATATTTAACAAAAATAAACATTAAATTACAATATATGCTGAAATAGTGCACAAAAAAAATATAAATTATTATACGGAGAATTAAAGAAACACTAAGCACATGCAAGTAATCCCTAGTTACCTCATGTATTTACCAAGATTATATATAACTTGTTTGATGTTGTTGTCGAAGTTGTCCAGGAGAGAGAGAGGTAGAACATACTATATCAATATACAAACCACGCCATTTATTAAACAAACAGTATACAAATAAGAAAAGATTATATGGACATAACAATAATAATTACCTTGATGAAGACATGCCAATCATGTGTTTTGACCCCCACAAAATCACCTTTTTTAGTTATGATATTCTTCAAGTTTGCACAAAATCCAGTTGGAAATTTAATTTTATGCATTACTTCTTGGACAACATTGCTTTGTTGCTCTGTAAACATCCATGGAATTGAGTTTATGTTAACTTGTTCTCTGTTGGTATGAAATTGGATGACGTCTTTCATTGCATGGTTTCTTTCTTGAATGTCTTTGCACACTTTCACAACTTTATCTTTCTCCCTCCTTAGCTCTAGTAGTCACCATTAGGTTTCAGTAACATTCTTTCCAATATGCATTGTATCAAACAAATGAGCAATTTGTAGGTGCTCATAGTAGGGAAACCTGCTGAATTGAATAGGATAACTTTTCATTCCTCATGGAAGACCATTAATGCCTTCATGATCACAATGGAAATCATGAATATTAGTTTATAATTAATAAATTACATCATAAATCAAATATAGCCACTACAGCAAACAACTCACAATAAAAATGAAAATACATAACAATTCATATACAATTATCCATACGTACCATGATGACGATTTGTATTAGATTGCATCTTCCAAAGGTGAGGTGTCATTATCCGTGGTTTTAATGCAATCTCCTACTTCCCATTGAAAATATTTCTTTCAGTTGTTCTATACATGTGATTCTTAGAGAGGAAATGCCTATACTCATCAAACACCTCCTTTCTTAAGCTTTTTGAACGACGAGATTTTATCTTAGGACCACAAACTAGACATGCAAATTTACCCTTTGTCTGAAGACCTACAATATTTAGATATGGAATATCTATGTCAAATATATTCATATATAAAATATTCTAACTACTCCATATCATTAAATGCAATTAAAGTAGAACTTAAAATTACAAACCACAAAATGAAGTTAACCCAGGGGCATCGTGTATTGTCCATACAACCATTGCATGGAATTGAAATTTCCTTTATCGTATTGGTTTAGATACTTCATACATAGTTATGCCATTCCATAACTTCAGTAGCTCATCTATAAGAGGTTCGATGTATACATTCATATCTTTGAATTGGAACTTACCTGATTCATAATTTGAAGTACATATAAAATATATCATTATGAAAACCATTAAGATATATAAACCATTCAGAAGAGTAAAATAATAGATATATATATGAAATTAATATACATATTATGACAAATGAGATGCCACAACTACATTATAAATAAAATAGTTTTCATCAAAAAAACATGGAATAATCATCGACAACATTATTTGCTCCCTCTTTATTGACAAGCATGGAGGAATGTTATTGTTGATAACAAAAATAGGCCACACCATGTAAATGGATTTCATCTGTGCAAATGGATTAACACCATCTACTGCCAAAGAAATCCTAAGATTACATGGTTCTTCTTTAAAGTGAGGCCACTTTTCCTCCATATCTCTAAAAGCAGTACCATATGCAGGAATTCAAATAACATCATCTTGACTTCTGTTCCTAGCATGGTAATACATAAATTGCACTATGTTTTTGCACCTGGACAGTCGTTGCAAACATGGAATGATGGGAATATAACGAAGAACCTTCTCAGGCACCTTTTTTGTTACTTTATCTGTACGATATCTACTTACATGACATTCCAGACATTCTATTGCAAATTCATGTTGATTATAATATATAACATGGTCATTGAGGCATGCATGAATTGCTTCATAATGCATTCCAATCTTTTTCATGATGGAAGATAAATCTCGATATGTGCGAGGTAAAATATTTGATGGTGGTAACAAAAATTCAGCTATCAAGCTACAAAAAATTAAAAAAAATTGTTAATGTAATAAATAAATAATATTAATGAAACACGCTTCATCCATACGATGACCAATAATGAGTTAACAATACAATTATTAGAGGAATACAAATAAAATTTATCACGATCTTATATATGTGATGGATTATTTTAGATACCTTAGAATCCGTGTGATTGCAATGTTTGAAATACCATTCATAACCTTCAAGTTCATTATCAACAATATAGTAGAGAGAAGATTTGTTTTCGAGCCTTCATATAGGGGTTCATATGCCTTATCGAGAAGAGGTATATCGTGAACATAATCAAAGTCATCATCATTTCCATTATCAACATCATCGTCATCATCCATTCTAACGTTAAATGTATCATGGATCAATGTATTTGTACCATCATATTCAATTACATCATCGGCATGATCATCTTGTTCAATATGATCATGCACTTGTTCTCCATTAAACATACACGCTCCATGATCCTGATCCTGAACTTGTTCTAAAAGCAATTCCTCTGGACAATATGTTGTAGGGTGTCTTTCCTTTAATATAAATACATGGAAACATCAATATATATACATTAATATATGAAAAAAAAATACATACAATTACCAAAAAAAAGAATATAATAAACTTTATAATGCTAAACCTACAAATGCACGATATTCGTTCCCCCCCTCAGCGTGTCCATGTTCCTTGAAATGTTTTGTGGCTATTGAGATCAATATTATTCTCCTCTTAAATCCCCTACATTGAGTACCCGAACAATAACATTTGTCATCATCCCTTCGTTTCACTGCATGCCATAGTCTAGCAAGCAATTGTCGGTTGTCTTGGTTTGGATCCGGAATATTTAATCTATTTGACATTTTGTCACAAACTTCGTTAATGAATATAACCGGTTGTCTTAAAAAATCAATTTCCACGCATCAACATTTTGTCAAATGGATAAAAGCCGAAGAATAAAAAATTCCCGGCAAAATGTCTATCGATGAAAAAAAAAATTTCCCACAACCGCGCATTGAAGAATAAAACAATTCTTGAAAACGTCCATCAAGGAACAAATAATTTTCGCAAATCGTCCGTCGCTTCTACAACAAACATGTCAAAATGTTTAAAACAATTTATATTGATAATGGACATGTGTCGGATATTCGATACCTTGAACATAGTTACTGTTGAAATTATGGGACCATAAATTTAAAATCATGTAAACCTTGCAATTAAAAAAAAAAAACCTACACAGAGCATCGGTTATCCGACACACTGGCGTCGGATATCCGACACCCAACCGTCGGAGATCCAGCAATGAAGGGTCGGATATCCGACGCCCGTGTGCTGGATATCCGACGCCAGTGTGTCGGATATTCGACGGATATATAAATCTTTTTTTATTGCCATTCTTTTCAATGATTGTTGTCCGACACATCCGTGCGAAATGTCGGATGACGTCGGATTTCGGGTTCAAATCATGTTGTGTCATGTTTAGTTATTCTCTAGTTACTATCAATTAGATCAAATTTAGTTAGCCTAACACCATTTTGCATGATTGGAGGGAGTGTGGGTGCCTTGTCTCACTTACCCTCGTCAGTTAACTAATAGTAGACCAAGTTAGTTATCCATAGTTGCATTAGTGAGCTCTAGTGGTGATTTTCTCACACTAAGTTAGCTATAGAGTCATATTGAATTGGTAGATTCAAATCCTATCTTAGGCATTTGAATTATCCTATATGTACAACCAATGTATTCCATATTATTTACTAATTCATGAATATAATCTTATTATTCCAATTTTGTCTCTATGTGTGTGCAATTTTGTCATGATTAATTGAAGAGTGTATGCTAAATTATTCTCTCTCTTCTACAACATTCTCTTCTCATTTGAATTCATACAGGCTGATGATACTATGCTTCATATAATTTAACAGTGTTAACCATCTTTTCAACCCTTAAAGACTGCCCCATCATAAATAAACTCAAAGGATCTGATAGATAATGGGATCATCCTTTCATGTCTTGATGATGTACCAATTCCTTGAATTTGAGGCCAAATTACATTGACTTACGTTCACCCTAATATTTTGCATGGTGTAATGAATTATGAAGTCACTTGCAATAGCATCCTTTATTAACCTGATTTGATGGTGATTTAAACTGCAAGAGAGGATTCCATGAATTATACTTGGATGGGTTCCATGTGTCCCCTAATTAATTCATGTAATGATTATTTCTTTCCTCCTACCACAACGCATTCAAGAGAAATGTTAATACTTGTGTGTTTCATTTCTACAACGATTTTGGCTTGTCCTGTTGCCTCATTGTATGATTATTCATGGTTACTATATAGGTCATTAAGGAATGGATTGTAACGTTTGGATCCTATTAATTCTCAATATTTCCAAACTTGTTGGAATTAATTTCCAACCGATCATCATTAATGTAAATTTGTCTAGAGATTAGCATTCAAGTTTTGATGCACAACCACTAATTCCTCCCACCCAACACATTGAGTATTGATGCTACGTGGTTTCACTATGTTCATAGTGCATTGCTTCTAGGTTTGTATTTTTTTTATGCTAGCTCGAGGCATTGCATCTCATCAACCAGTTGTGGTTCTGTTAAATCTATTTCATAATGGGCATCACATAACAAGAAATCATCTAGATTTCTGGCATGCTCGTCATGCGTTATATCTATGGTAGTCAAATATACTTCTAATATAAATTATTATTTTAATTTTAATGAAAGGTGTTGGTTTGGGGCATTATGGCCTACTATGCTCCACTTTTCCATGCACTTGCAAAATCTTCATTGATCAGTAGCTAAGAAAAAACCCTCAAAGGGTATGATGTTCTTTTGATGCATGAGCTACGTGGGTTGAATGTCAGCACCATAAATCTAATGTCTAGTATTTATGGGTGAGCAAACATTTATTCAAGGAGAGATAGATATATGTCCAATTTTTTTTGTTTGAATCCATATTAAACATGGTGTTACAACAATAAAATAGTAATAAATAGGTAACTATTATTAAGAGCAATTAATAATATTAAATATAATTTATGAAGGGAAGTGTCTCTTCAATATTTGATGGTCAAGCCATATTTAAGTCGGCCATATCCATTGTATTTTATCATCCATTCAATTATTATACATTTGTACATTTAATTATTTGAAGATGGAATATCTTCCTCCCTAGACCTGGATACATGCTGACTAAATCTGGATATGGATTATCCATTACACCGGATACGGTAACATTGGTATCAGAGCTATACGACCCTTGGCCATTATTTACACTTTGTGTAATTTTAGATTTTAGGGTATCCCTAAAATATAGGACATTTTCCAAACAAAACACTAAAAAAAGGGTAAAGAAAGGAAAAACAAAGTAAAAACAAAAGATAAAGTAAAACCAAGTGGTTTTACTTTCCAACTTCAACCCAGGCTACACCCCCCCTCATTCCACGTAGCCCTACAAACAAACAAAATATTAATAAAATAAATACTATTATAATAATATTAATATTATTATATAATATTTCAAAACTTATTAATCCACCTTTTAATAAAATATTTTATATTTATTATTATTTCAACACATTAAATAAATATAATAATCATTATTAATTCATCAATTATTTCAAAAACATTAGTTGTATTTTATTCCTCCAGAAGTCAAAATAAACGTCCAAAATATTCAGTCTCATCTTACAAGGACCCAAGCCACGATGGAATTAAAAGGAAAACTTGAGAAATTGGAGAAGGACATCAAGGCCCTCGTCGCCAACCAAGAAAAATTCAGAGAAGAAACGAAAAATAACAAGGCATTTAAGAAAGAAATCAAAGAAGATGATGTTGTAGTACTGGGAAGAAAACTTGATGACAAACTAGACATCATGCACGAGAAACAAAAGGAGCTAGATTACAAGATGAGTGTGATGACACAGAACATAAGCACCATGGCATAGAACTTGAGCATCATGACACATAACCATAATACAAATAATGGAAATGTTACAAAAACTAAGGTCTAATACAAACCATATCAGTAACTCACATATGTTAGACCACTATGTCAACAAAAATGAAAGTAACAAAATTCATCAAGGTAATAAACAAGACAAGGAGAATAAATATCTTAGGGGTGACCAAAATACCAATAATATATTTGATAAAGATGAGCTCAACCAAGATCATAATGAGAGTCAAGCCAGTATCGTTGACAACAAGGACAATCCATACAATGAAAATATATGGATCCTACAATATGAAAAGGAATCCAAGTAAGAGAAATCAAATATCATAGATTCATTTTCTATCTTAACTGTTCTAGCACCCTCGAGAAACCTAAATGTAACACTACCTGGTGACTTCGAGTGTGAGAAGCCTCAAGAGACGCCACTTCTCGAGATAACTCATAAGGATAATAAAAGGGAAACATTATGTGATGACATCCTAAGTATCGTGGGACAAGCGAGTTCTAAAACAAAGTTTGATATGGCCAGTCACAAAAAAATCCTCATATTCATGTACATAGAAAACACGACAACAATAATAAACAGAGTAGAGTACAGATTCAAGTTACAAATGAAGAGAAATTGACAAACTATTGCGTAAAGACCAAGCACATACCTAATACAAGTTCTAAAACAAAAGACATAAAGGAAGTAATGATGTTGTTTCAACACAAAACAAGAATGAAAAGCAGACGACCGTAATCTAAGCTTTGAGGACAAAGCTTTCCTAAGGGGAAGGTAATGTTACAACAATAAAATAGTAATAAATTTGTAACTAGTATTAAGAGTAATTAATACTATTAAATATAATTTATGAAGAGAAGTGTCTCTTCAATATTTGATGGCCAAGTCATATTTAAGGCGGCCATATCCATTGTATTTTATCATCCATTCAAAATTATTATACATTTATAAATTTAATTATTTGAAGATGGAACGTCTTCCTCCCTGAACCTGGATACAGGCTGACTTAATCCAAATACGGATGGGATGATCCATTACACCGGATACGGTGTAACACATGGATAATTAGACGTTTAGCTGACGTGAAGTACATCGGTTTTTAGAAGTTGAATCCACATTAGGGAAGGGTTTGAAGATTAGTTTTTTGGACACTTGTTCCATGTTATGTGACATGGTGTATCCAACATTTATCCAATGTTAGTTTCACATTTGCAACGTGTCTTTTTGGATGTTCATTCCCACGTAGATGTGGTTTATCGAGAATGTCAGCCCACATTGGTTCCATGTTAGAAATGCCTCTTTTTGAGCTTTCATTCCACTTTTACTAGACATTTAACCGATGTTATTTCTATGTTACAGAGGTCACTTTTCAAATGTTGATTCCACATCACGGAATAATTTGAAGCTAATATTTTTGGATGCTCCTTCCACCTTTTGTGATGTCTCATTTTGGATGTTAAACTCACATTGATTTATGTTGTGCTTTTGGACATATTGATGATGTACAATTGACATTGTCGCAGGTGCTAAACCATGGATGTTAGACCAAATTAATAGTTGACGCTAATTCAACACAAAAACTCGTCGAATGAGAGGTATTTTGCTAGTAGTGCAAGGCTATTATTTACCCTCAAGTTTATATATGAATGACATAAGGAGGTTTTGAGTAGTGGGTATTGGTGTACATATTTTAGGCATGGTTGGGCAAGGATATCAGGTCTTAATCCCTAAAGGAAACTTTGATGCATCAATGGCCAATAATACACCTTGAACCATTATACATGACCTCCCTCTTTTTAAATCCTTTTGCAGATGCATTTTGTGGAGTTCTTAGATTCTCCCAATTGTAAGCTGAGTAAATGCATTTCCAATACTGATGTTTTTTCTCCTGAAAATATTTTAGGGTTTTTATCAGTTTCTGACATTCTAATGTAATGCATGTTTTTTCTGAGCATAACAGTATCCCAGGAGAAAAACACTACCAAATCATTCATATTCTGTGACAAACCTGTAGATGCTAAGCTGGTAGTGGTTGCTTTCAGAGGAACAGACCCATTTAATGCAGGTGACTGGAGCACAGATTTCAACATCTCATTGAAAAAAATGCACATAAATGGACATCCTATTGGTAGAGTCCACAAAGGGTTCCTTAAAGCAATGGGCTGGGCTAATCGCACCAATGAACAACTCTTTAAAACTGATAATGACATGACAAATATAAATCATGATCATGACAATGGTGGAATGACAGATGAATATGCTTACTATGCCATACTCAGAAAGCTGAGCAGCTTGCTAGAAGAGCACAAGGATGCCAAGTTCATTGTGACAGGACACAGTTTGGGTGGTGCTCTGGCCATTTTGTTTCCTGCGTTACTCATCATAGATAAAAAGACAGAGCTCATGGAGAGGCTGTTAGCGGTTTATACATTTGGACAACCCAGAATTGGCGATGGAGAGTTCGCAGAATTTATGAATAAGAAGCTGAATGAACCTGTGATTAGGTACTTCAGAGTGGTGTACTGTAACGACATGGTTCCCAGGGTTCCATATGATGATAACGTGTATCTGTTCAAGCATTTTGGAGTGTGTATCTACTACAATAGCCTCTACACAGAGCAGGTATTATTTTTATATAAACTCTTTGCTTCATAATATGATCTGATTTGTTCTTCCTGCTTTCTGTTTCTGCAACTTCGAATTTAGAAAATGATCATGAAAACAAAAAAGCGTGATTAGCAAAGAGAAATCCATGAAGTCAAGGTAAAGTACAAAAAGAGCACTAAATCTAAACTTAAAGTTTTCTGGGTCTCCATTGCATTGCAGACGGTTGAGGAATCGCCTAACAGGAATTTCTCAATCTCATACTTTATTCCGAATAGGATGAATGCAATGTAAGAGCTGGTGCACAGTGTGACAGTGGGATACACTTGGGGAGAACTTTTCAAGGAAGGATGGTTTTCATTGTTGTTCAGATATATGGGAATTTTCTTACCGGGCGTCTCTGCACACTCTCCTGTCAACTATGTAAATGCAAATAGACTGAGTCCAGTTCCATTTCACACAGAGCCTAAGCGATGGACATGGATCGGCACACAGAAAGTGAAAGTGAATCATTAACTGAAGACATTAAGGAAATACCTAAGTTGTTTTTTAAATGCCGCATGAAATAACGTGTTGCAGATGTGACGAGTAACGTGTGATGCAACGCATGCAAGTAATAGTTTTGTTGGCTACTGGAAGAATCGTAATTTATTGAATCGTTGCAACTGCTATAAGTTTTATTGGTTCATGCAATAGTCTTTCTTAATATATTGAATCCTTTTTAAATCTCTGTGACCTAATATTGTTTCCATGGCGTATTCATCTTGGAGTGATGTGTTTGTTCTACTCTACTTTAATGATGTACAATCTTATCTGTAATTTGTAATTTGAAAGTGGGAGGAGAATATGTATAATCTTATCTGTAAATTGATTTGAAAGTGGAAGGAGAATATACATAAGTGTAATTCAAGCTTTTAAAATTTCTTAAACAATAGCAACAAATGGCAATGGAAATGTGGCAATTGTGTCCTTCAAAGTGATGCTACGGCAATGTTCCTCAAAGAAAATAGCACCAAAGCAGAGTGTGTTTATTCAAATTAGTATTTATATGAATCTTACAGCTAATGACACTGTACATTTTTATTTTTTTTTATTCTTTTTTTCTATTTTACAAAAACTGCTTAATGTCATAAATAAGTAGAAAGTTAAAGAAGACGGCATTTGAGAGAAGATTTATTATGTTAAAACTTATAACAATGAATTCTGAAACGCTAAATTAATTACCAATATTAAAAAAAGTTTTTCAAAATGGCCATTTGTTTTAAAGCATTATTTATGTATCAATTAAGTGAGAAATTTAAAATCTTTGAGGTTGCTTAAATATATCACACTCACATTTTTATATTTTCAAACTATCAGTATACAAATTATATAACTTTAATTTAAATATATTTTCAAAAAATTGTCATTTGTACTTTCTAATTAACTATTCCATCAAAATGCATTGAATTGGTATACCTCCTCATTGATATTGTGTGCTTTTACAACAACTACAATTGTTATTGTAGGCAGTAAAGAAGATTTAGGTGTTTCTCACGAGCCAACTTTAGATACGGAAGCTATTGTTCAAGTAGAGGTTGCCCCTACTACACCTGTAGGTACTATGAAAAAAGTTGAATCGAAATTAATTTTTGTTCAGTTTCATCTATATCATAGATGCGCTGATCATTAAATGTTTTGATATAATTGTAGTTGATATTGATCCTAGTACTAGGAATCCTACAAGGAGACTTATCTTTCAGTCTAATTTTGATCAATTCCCAGAAGAAACTCGCATCGAGGAGATAATAAGGGAGTTGAGGCCAATATCATAATTGTGGGGCTTCTTAAAAAGAAAAAACTTAGAACGAAGTAGGGTAATAGAGATTGACCTCCCAGTATGGCAAACACATTTTGTTGTATACAATATTGTATTATATATATTTTTGAGAGAGGACTTGGATGTTTATAGCCTAAAATTGATTTGATTATATGTCGAAATTTATATTTATATTCCTCTATTTTACATTTATATTTTTTGTGACCATGCTTTATATGCATTAATATTTTATTAAGTCTATTTTAATATTTTATCATGATAAAGAATGAAACACTCGATGTAGTGTTATGTTTTATGTTATTGTGTCTCTTTCAAGTATGTTACAGTAGATAGATTGGGTATGGAGAATTGAGAGCCATGTGAGGGGAGAGGGTGGGGATGGATCAGATGAGCGTCCACCTTCACTTGATTAACCATGTTTAGTTAAAAATAAACTATTCTCGAAATATAGAGAAGCTCATACTAGTATACCCCTTTGGTCTAGTTAAAATATGATACATGTTTATTTGCATATTTATTTATCATTTAGTTATATATACAAACTTATTATTCCATCTTGATCTTAGTAAGTGTTCACATGCAAGATAAATGCAATTAATAACTATTAGTAAATCTAGTGGCTTAGGCATAAATCATTTTGTACTAATCTTATATTTTTACTTTTTATAAATTAATAAGTTGAATATTTACATATCATATTGTATCTTCTTGTTCTTGGGATGAATACAAGTTTAAATGAGTGTTATCTTTTATGTTATTGTGTCTCTTTCAAGTATGTTACAACAGATAGATTGGGTATGGAGAATTTAGAGAGATGCGAGGGGGGAGGGGGTCAGATGACCTTCCGCCTTTACGTGGTTAACCCTGTTTAGTAGAGAATAAACTATTCTCGAAACAGAGAGAAGCTCATATCAGTATACCCCTTTGGTCTGTTTAGAATATGATACATGTTTATTTGCATATTTATTTATCCTTTAGTTATATATACAAACTTATTATTCCATCTTGATTTCAGCAGGTGTTCACATGCAACATAAATGCAACTAATAACTATTAGTAAATCTAGCGACTTTGGTGAGTAAAACATATCTACATTTTTTTTATGCTTATGATTTTTAGATGGATCTTTTGTATTGACTATCTTGTATACAATTTAATTTTAGATTGTATAGTTGGAAAGGGATTGATATGCTTTGAGTGATGAAGGGATTACATGAAGAAACAAAATTAAATTGAGGCGTATAATGTGGATGTTCACAAATGACTTGAATTGGTGTGATATTTTGATCACTTCTTTACAATGTTGTGTGCTAACCATTATATTAAAACTTCTTTCTCGGTTTGTATAAGTGTTGAAATTACTCAAATAACTGAGAGGGGGGGTGAATCAGTTATTTCCAAAGATTAAACCATTTTTCAAAATTTAAACCCTATTACTGATTACACACTTATAATTCTGATAATGTCGCAAGTATAACATAAGAGATGAAGATTCTCAATTACACATGCATGATAGAGACATAGAAACATTCATTTTTATTTGAGCACCTACTCAAAAGAGGCTGCAACCTATGTTTTACGAAATCCTTCTTGTAGAGAGCACCAACCCTCATGTTTTTCTAGCACCCACTAAAATAACATTCTCCATCTACAACTGAGTGAAAGAATCAACTTCCACTTGTACAAGCTTCAACTTGTACATAGAAGACAACATGTTTTTCCTAGCACCACCCTACCACCCTTGTTTCTTAGATTTAAAACATGTACAGTACAATATTTAGAAAAATCGATATAACAATTCAAACCAACTATGTACAGATCTTCTCCTGAATTGCTTATGCGTCTTGGTTCCCCTCATCATCTTTGTTCTAGATATTCTTGAAAGAGCTTAGATTCCTCTATCATTCTGCAATCTCCACTTCGATGACGTTCCAAACACAAGTTCTCTGTATGCAGAGACCGCAAAACTTCCTTCATCACACATATCCTTTTATAAATGTCAATTTGTAAACCCTTTACCTATTCATATGCATGACAGTCCATTTCCATAACTGATCAAAATGTTCAATGCCTTAAGACAGAAAAGGAGTCCAATCGCTAAGCAATAATGAGTTTCAGTAATGCATTTTCATCATTTGGCTTCTTCCACACTTGTCATTTTTGCAACAAAAATAGAATTTTCCCACGCCAGGTTTCGTAGTTCTGGTTCCACATTACAAGTTTCGCACCATCATTCTACACCACTGATCCTCTTCGATCTCTCCATGATCGTTGATCTGATAAGAAAATCAGATATCATATATGTTGATTTTTCCAGATATCATTCAATGATTTATGCTTTCTTCCTTCCGGACATCCTTTTCCGCATGAATCCTTCTGCACCGTCAATTTCGTGTTGCCTCTCTACTGACTGTTGATTTGACATCAAAACACCTCCTTCCAAACTTTTTGCTTTCCGCACTCCCGGCTTCCAGACTTCGAGATCGAAAAAATCAACTTCCAACATTAGTCCTTTCCGTTCTCCTTCTTTCCACTTTCTAAATTCTGCACTTCCATCTTGTGGACTTGGAGATTGGAAAACCCAACTTCCAGCCCTAGTCCCTTCTTGTTCTCCCACTTTCCACTTTTCGACTTCAGAAATCAAAAATCTAACTTTTCTTATTCCTGAACTTTTGGATTTTCGACTTTCTACTCCCGTACTGCAACACTCATTCCACGACGTCAATTTCTTCTGTGGGTTCACTCCTAACCGTCGAATCTGTTCATCTGATTACTTTTTAGACTTTTGCAAATTTGCTCTTTACCATTGATTTCATGTGCATATTTATTCTTTTCCGCCGGATCTATGCACAATCCATTGATTCTTCTGAGTCCTATGCTCATCTAGATCATGCTTGGAACTATGTTTCCATCAATGACAACCATATTACACTCTGATTTGTTTTCCATATGACCGTAAATCCTCCAACAGTCCCCCCCTGACCACAAAACCTCCAACCAGTTAGTTGTACATTTATAATTCAGTATAAATAGGAACCATAGTTGTAAGTTGAATTATGAGTTTCTTATGAATATATAGTATAACAAGATGATATAGTATTTTAATACTATCACTTACGACATTTTTTCAGCATATATGACAACAATTATGATTGCAAGATGATATAGTATTTTAAGGCTGCAATTTGAGACCTTTTGTCAACATATATGACAACAGACTTTGTAATTGTTAAATATACTATCCATTAAGTGAAGGAGTAATGTAATCATGTAATGTGTTTTATCTACACTCTTTAACAATGAATCCTTTGAATTTGTAGTTGTAGATTCAAACTTTTGATAGGTGTTAAGCTATTGCAGATTTTGAACGTAAAGTTACTTCTAAAAGTCATTATAAGCAAAGAGAGAGGTGTGGTACAATTTAAATTGGGTTTGATCCATACAAATAGTATATTTTAGGCACATTTTCATATAATGGAGGGAAAACCAAATATGTCTTGTACAAATGTTTGTTTAACATTATATAGTTATCGATCTTAATGAGTAAAACTCTATCTCAATGCAATATTGGACATGTTTGGTATTTAGATTAGTTTTTTTTTTCTATATCACAAGTGATGATCTTATTTTTGTGATACAAATCCATGGTGCTATGCCTATAGGATTTTATGAAGCTATAGGATTATACAAAGAATCAAAAGTAGTTGAATCTAAAGATAATCTAGAGTTAACTAGAAAATATATTAGCTTCCTCTATAGTATTTTTAGTGACTAATCATGGATGGTGTTGTAGGTGGCATACATTGACTTGGAGGAGGATTCAGTATCTTAGGATCTCTACTTCTGGAGATGGGCACTCCACCACAAGTCCTTCTGCTATTTAATTTTTCCATTCTCATTATCTGGAGTAAAATTGCCAATCTAACACATATTAGAGTGTGCTTAAAGTGACGACCCTCTTTTCTTGCAGGTTTCAAGTGCCACATCAACTTTTGTTATGACATTTTCTTCATCAATGTCTCTTGTGGAACTATATTTTCTAAAGCAATTTCCATTACCCTATGGTATGTAAATATTTTTTTACTGCTCTCCCTCCCTTTGAACTCTTGGGTAATGCATCTTCTCCGCTTCATTTATGTAGTTTCAGACTTGCATAAATTACGAGTGTTAATCCTATGAATGATGTATGCATATATGATAGTTATAAATACACAAGCTAACTTTGTGCAATAGTTTGATATGACAGTTACCTTCTTGTACACACTAAACATTGTCCTCTTCCTATTTGTAAAACATGTCTTCTATAATGGATTCTCTATAGAATACTAGATACATTACACCACATAAATTTGGATGCGGATGAAAACTTCTTATTTTCATGCCATATATAATCTTTCTGTTGGCATTTAGATTTCTATATAATTGATTGTTTGTGTGTTAATAGAAGTTCTTATTCTCCAATAGATTGAGATTGTTCAATGACTTTTCAACATTTTTTATGGGATGTTTCGTGTTATTTGACGGGAAAACTCATTCTTTTTTTATTTTTCCTGTTAACAACTATTCACGTTTTTGTAGTCTACATCATTGCAACCTTTATGGGTCAGCATGTAACTCGAAATCTTTTCTTTTTGGGGGAGAGAGCATCCTTGATCCTTTTTTTGCCTTTTCTAGTCTTCTTAATAACTATATATAATATTTATTTTTTTCTAAGAAGTTTCAGAGGAGGCTCACTAACATCATTTACTTTGTCTAAATCCTAACAAAAACTCTGTGTTGAAATATTAAAAACATTTATAATGGTTGTACCTTTAACATTTCATGATATGATATTCTATGATAGGTGGAGTAGGTATAATTGTTGATCTAAGAGATGGACAAGTTGGTCTGACATGTCCACATCAAAATTCATGTGGTAGAATTTGAGTGGTCCTCCTGCTAGTATTGAAAGCTACTCGGTTTATAGGAATTTGAGATTATTGTAAACTACAGTTACTTCACCTTTATAACGATTCTAAAGCTTATATACAACATTGAATTATAGGAGCATGTGTGGATAACAACCTTATGTACATGGAACATGGATTTCTTGGATGAAGGTCATATATAGGGTGCAATTTCATTAGAGATATTATCAAGTATGGTGGGTTGCTTATGAATCTGCCATTCTTGGAGGTGACGTGCATTTAATCCTAAAGAGTTGCACTTCAAGCATGGAAAAATTATTAAGGGAGTTAAACTCCTATGCTGGGGATCTCTTGGATATTACTACAAGTTTGTACCCAGTGGTTATGATGGAAATATGATATAGTATTTTAAGTCTATCATTTATGACCTTTTTTAAACATATACGACAACAAACTTTGTAATTGTTAATTCTACTATCCATTAATCAAAGGATTAATGTAATCACATGATGTGGTGTGTCTAGACTCTTTAGCAGTGAGACCTTTGATTATGTAGTTGTAGATCAATAGTTTTGATAGGTGTTAATATATTGCAAATTATAAAAGTAAAGTTACTTATAAAACTCATTATAAGCAAAGACAAACGTGCAATACAATTTCAATTGGGTACCATAATAACATCATGTTGTGATGGATACAGAGTAACGATGGAGTGCTAGGGTTTAGGATTATTTGCAGGGATGGCCAGCTGCCTACGCTGCTCTGACTATTGGAAGTAGAGCCTGCGTGGAGGTTGGTGGTGTATGACATACGGAGGGTGCAGTGTGTTGACCATGGCAGGTCTCTTTTCTTGGGAGTTAAGTTTTTTTTTTCCCTTTTTTTTACAACTGAAGGTAAATTATGAACTATTTTCTTTACCTCAGTGTTTTTACTGCTATCACTATGGCTGAGGAAGAACAAGTGGATTACTCCTTTGAAGATATGGAGGAGGGATTATTTTGGCATTCGACAAGTGGTTGTGTGTCAGATGGTGTGGCAGACACTCAGCAGGCATGGACGGAGGGGTTCTCTACTGCAAAACCTTTCCCGGTAGATGACGATGGGTTTTCCCCATCGAAACTATTGTTGTCATCTCCATGGCCATTTCAGCTACCTGAAGACACTTTTTTCTCAAGTGGAGGGTTTTTAACAGGACGACAAAAATAGTCTACTTTGGTTTCAGGAGGGAGGTTGGACTTGTTTCATGGTGTTGACGAGGTTGTTTTGGAGTCGTATGCTAATGGGAACTGGAGGGACATAGTTAGTTCTCGCTCACCAGTCGTAGATTCAGTTGAGTAGGAGGAACATCTACGATTCGTGGGAAGTGTTATCGGTGCTCAGGAATATGAGGGATGCTCAAGCCCGCTGAAGAAAGGTTTTAATTCTACAAGAACCAGCGGTGAGGAGGCTAATAGAACAGCCAACAAGGTGGTTCGAAAGCAGAAAAAAAATTGGATCAAGCTGAATCTGGTCATGAACCATAATGTTGGGGAAGACATTGGCTGGAAGATGATGGCATGGACGGCCAAACTTACATTGGTTGGTCAATTCATGGGTAAGACATTTTATGTTCGATCTATATTGAAATGGGCAGAGGAATGTTGGATGGCAGAGTTGGGGGGGGCGGGGGGGGTTCTTGAAGTGGAAGGACTCGAACGAGGATGGTTCGCTTTCAACTTTCAAGATCACGAAGATTTACTTTGGGTGCTAAATCTAAATTGGTCCTTCGAACATGTTCCAGTTCTTTTGAAGTGTTTGAACCCTCTATTCGATGCAAGCAAAGGAAGTGTGGACCTTGTGCCGATTTGGGTCAGACTCCCAGGGCTTCCATTCCCTTTCTGGTATGAGGAGAATTTCGCTCACATTGGGAACCTGCTAGGTACTTTCGTGAAAGCTGATTCATCCTACAAGGTTATGAAATTGAAAAGGGTGGCATGAATTCTTGGTCAATATCAACATTGGGAATGACCTTCCTGGTGTTGTGTGAATGGATTGGAGACAGTATTCGTATCACCAGGTTTTGGACTATGAAAATGTCTTGTTTAGATGCATATATTGTCATGTTTATGGTCACCCTACGATGAAATTCTCTCTATTAGTTCGTACTTTGATTAGGCGATGGAAGAACAGTGGGAGATCATTTTATGGGGGTGAGGGGGGGTGTACTGACCCATCGTCTCCACCGTCTTCACCTACGATACTGGTGCCTGAGTCTATGGAGGTTAGTGAGGTGAAGGACGACCCTCCTCTGGGGCTTCCGATGGCGGAGGTTGACCGTCAAGTGGGAGATCCTTTCCTGATTAGGGATCCACTTGTTGGTACCTACTCTTTTACCCTCTCTCCATCCATTAATTTATTTACAAATCAATTGAATGTTTCAATTTTTGACTAGGTGGATGGGATTAAAAATTTGACCCTGTCTTCACAACCATTAGAGCTCCTATCACCCATCTCTGCTGCATCTATTAAGGAACCCCCTTCTATGTCGGTGCTGGAACCGATTTTGCACGAACCATCTTCTCCTTGTTCCCTTCCTGAATCAACAAATTCAGGTTATTTCCTCCGTTATTGTACCAAATGGCCTTCTAGGGGGCTCTGGAAAGCCACTGTTGGGACTGCTAGAGGGAGGGGCCATATTTCCCATTTTGCCAAGGCTCAGACCCGAGCTAGAAAGCATTTATTGGAAGGGAAAAAAATTCAATTTAAAGGGCACTTAGAGCAGTGCATGCCCAGAAGAAGGGTAGGAGATGAAGATTATGTCCTTTAATTGTCGGGGTCTTGCTGGCCCCTAGAAAAGATCAACACTCCCAAGGGTGGTCGATTTAGACCGCCCTGATGTTTTGTTGCTTCAAGAAACTATGGGAGTAGGAGAGGAGATTAAAACTAGGTTGGAAAGTTGGTTTGGTGGCTGCTTTTTTAAGACTCCGAATGCTAGAGTTCGTTTAGGAGGCTTGGCAATCGGTTGGAATGCCAGGAATATTAAGGTCCTAAATGTTTGGGGTATGGAATCGGTTATGGGTATGACTTTTAAAGCCCTAGAACAGGTGGATATCTATAATGTTGTTAACATTTATGGCCCTTACCTAAATAGGATCTCGTTTTGGGATAAACTATTTAACAACACACTTATGAGGGGCAAACTGTTGATTATTGGAGGAGATCTAAACTTCTCCTTGGGGTAGGCTGAGGGATGGGGGCCTCATGCACCTGCGGATTTGTTGACTGAATTCTTTACCATGAATTTAGTTTAGAGGAACTGGTTGGATATTGATCCCTCTAAGTTCACACCCACTTGGAAAAATAACAGATGTGGGGATGTGAGAGTGGCTAAGAGACTGGATCATTTTCTGGTTACAGAAACGATTGTGGACAGACATCACTTTATCATGCAATGGGTGGGGAAAGGTGGAATTTTAAACCACTACCCAATCTTTTTGGAATTCAAGAATGGTCCTGTTAAACCTCCAAATCCTTTGAAATTCAACAAGACTTGGCTTAAATATGATAGCTTGCGAGACCTGATCTCCAATGGATGGTTTCCTTTTGACCCTGGGAGTAGGAACTCTGCAGCTTTTCAGTTTGCAACAAATATCTAGAATCTGAAGGAAGCTATAAAATCCTGGGCGGTGTACAAATGAAAGAGGGAGGATAGGGAATTGCAGTAGATTGAAATTGATCTCTTGGGGATCTATAACTTGGATGGAGGAGGGATGATGAATCAAATGCATAAGGATCTGTTGATTTGGTTGAAAGGGAGAAGGATCACCTTGTTGCTGGAAAAGGAAGAAAAGTGGAGATTGAAGAGCAGAGTGATTTGGCTAGAATGTGGGGATGAAAACACTAAATTCTTTCATGCTTATTCCAGAGGGAGGAAGGAAGCCAATACTATGTGGATCCTTTTAGATGAACATGGTTCTACACATGACACATTCGAAGGCATGGCCGCCATTGGGGTCGAACAATTCAAGAAGCTTTACAAAGCACATGTTTAGGCATCTCTCGCTGAAGTTATTCGTATTGATCAGGTGTTCCCTAGGTTTTCTTATGAGGAGGATAACTTGGCTATGTTTGTAGAAGTCACAGAAGGTGAACTCAAGGAAGTACTTCAAAGCTTTCAAAAGGACAATATCCCTAGACCGGACAGTTGGATGATTGAATTCTTCCTGGAACTCTTCAAAATTATGGGAGGTGATCTACTTAAGGTAGTGGAGGATTCAAGAATCACTGGGAGGGTTCCGGATAGCTTCAACTCTACTTGCACTGTGTTGATCCCAAAGGTGGACAATCCTGTCTCTCTGAATGATTTCAGACCCATATCTCTCTGCAATTGTATCTACAAGGTGGTCACAAAGGTGATTGCTCGATGATTGTAGGGGATTTTTTTCGATCATATTACTAAAGAACAATTTGGATTTTTGGAGGGGAGACAGATTCATGATGCCATCGAGGCTGCCCAAGAAGGACTACATAGTATGAAAACTAAAAATCCTAAGGGTTCTATTCTGAAAATAGACCTTGCCAAATCCTATGACAAGGTTAGATGGATGTATATTCGTTTACTGTTAACTCATCTAGGGTTTGATATTTCTTTCATTAGATGGGTTATGGGATGCATCACTACTGTGTCTTTCTCAATTCTGATCAACTATGTTGCATCTCCTTTATTTCATGTTGAGAGAGGACTGAGACAAGGTTTCCCTCTATATCCCCTTCTTTTCCTGTTGGTGGCAGAGGGTCTTAGCAGATCCATCATAGAAGAAAAAAGATTGGGAACCTTTAGAGGTATTCAGATTTCGTTGGATTTGCAACTGACTCATCTACTGTTTGTGGATGATGTTCCAATCTTCTGCTTTGTTTCAGCCAGAGAACTAAATACCCTTTCTAAGATTCTGAAACTGTTTTCAAAATCTACTGGTATGAAAAAAAACATTGACAAATATACTTTGTCCACACATCTATTAAGTGCTCTGGAGAGACAGGAATACTTGAATTTATTTCCTTTCAGTGTTGGGAGTCTAGAGGGAGAGTTGAAATATCTTGGGTTTAACCTGAAACCTAACGAATATTGTAAATGGGACTAGGTTTGGTTGTTGGACAAGATGGAGAAGCGGTTGAAGGTTAGTGTTGGTTATCTCGAGCTGGAAGGTTGGTGTTGGTTAAGGCTGTACTGGATTCCATTCCAGTCTATTGGATTTCCCTGGCCTCGATCCCTAAAGGCATTTTGGAAGAGGCACATACAACTTGTTTTCATTTCCTCTGGAGTGGTAAGAAAGAATCCCACGTTACTCCTTGAGTATGGTGGGAAAGAATAACAATCCCGAAAGGTCTAGGTGGCTAGGGTCTTAAAAACATTTTTATTTTTGCAAAATCACTGGCAGCTAAAGGGGGGTGGAGACTCTTGAAGACCAAGAGTTTATGGAATCAAGTTATGATATAGAAATATATTGGGCCTGGATCGGTGGAATAATGGCTTCGGAACCCTATGAAAATGCATGCATGGAGCTCGATTTTCTAGAAAGCGGTAGTTAAATATTTGGATGTCATTGAGGAAAATATTGCCTGAAAAGTTGGGAATGAAAGAAATCTTAGAGTTGGGGAACACCCATGGGTGAGGTGTATTCAATAGCACAAAATTCAGGTTGAAATGGTGATGGAACTGAGATAGAGAGGAAGCTTTTTCCTCAGCCAACTTGCGGAATCTTTGCAGGAAATTAGGTGGGATCAAACCTGGATTTGGTCAGGGGATCTGGGGCTCCTTAAACCAGAAATGAGGGAGATGAAACTGTATATTGGGGCTTTGTACCATGATCAAATCAAGCTTCTTGACAGGGATGATGTTCTCATTTCGGATGCAGATCAGAGTGGGAAATACACTCCTAAGGCGGGATATATTAAACTTAGTGCTGAAGGTGTGAATAGGGCTGAGGTTTGGTGGTGGAAGACCCTTTGGAAGATCAATTGTCCACCCAAAACCAAGATCTTCATGTGGTGTGTTTTAGAGAACAAGGTTCCTTGCTGGGAAAATCTACAAAAAAGAAGTTTCCAGGGACCAGGTTGGTGTATCCTGTACAAAAATGGTGATGAGTAAGTTTTTCACCTATTTTTGCAATGCCCATATATCAAAGAAGTATGGAAGGTATGCTCTAAGATTTTTGGAACTCTTTGTAGGTGGGAGGGGTTAACCATCTTGGGAGCTTGGGAAAACTGGAGAAGAGTAAATTCTCTGGAATCTATGGTAGCTCTTGCTCTGCTGGTTATTTGGGGTGTGTGGATTCCTCAGAATAATTGGATTTTTGCTGATAAAGGTTGCACTCCAGAGATCACTGCTAATATTGTTGGAGGTATACCTACTGCTTTCCCTTAGCATGTTAGAGTGAAAATTCAGAGAGAAATTTTAGATGTGGAAATTGATAAATCATTACCTTGGGGTTTTTTTATGGAGCTGCTCAAGAGAATGTTTGCAAGGGTGGTGCTATTCTCTACCTTAGGGAGGGGAATTTATTTGAATTAACGATGTGGATTGGATAAGGAAGTAACAACTTTGTTGAGATGCTCAGCTTGAAACTTCTTCTCATCTTTGCAACAGAGAAAGGGTGCAAAACTCTCCATGTATTTGGTGACTCGATGAATGTGATTAATTGCATCAAGGGGACCCAAGTGTGCAGAAATATGAGAATCAACAACATATTACATTTTATTACAGATGCTTTAGAATCTTATGATACATTTTCTTGCAGACATGTCTACAGGGATATTAACAGTGAGGAGGACAAGGCCTCGAAGGAGGGTTTACTATTGACATTGGGTCAATGGAAGATCAAGGAATAGGTTGATGGCATACCACATGAGTATTACCATGGATCCTTCATTGAATTGGTTTCTCAGCTTTGATACTTTGATGCTTTGATACTATTTATTTTGGTCTCATTTTACCACATCAATGGTGGTTTTTGCACTGTTGGCACTGGACTTTCGTTTGGTAGTTGGCACTACTGGACTTATATATCCAGATTATTAGTTTTTTTATGAATTTTTCTAAAAACTGTGGAGATTTACCTCAGATATGTGGCTGAAATTTGTTGTAACTCTACAGATATATTGTGGACATATGACTTGGCAGGGACTGAACACTCGTCCTTTTTTGTTTTTTGTACCTATATGGTTTTAGTCTGAATACACTATCTGTGTATCTACAATATGTAATTTTGTTCTTGAAAGATGAAATGAAATTATGCTTTTTTTCCAAGGAAAAAAAATACAATTTCAATTGGTTTTAATATATACAATTAGTATTTTAGGTGCATTTTCATATAATGGAGGAAGAACCAAATATCTCTTCTGTAAATGTTTGACCAACATTATATATTTCCCAATAATAATGAATGGAACTCTATTTCAATGAAATATTGGGCATGTTTGGTATCCAGATCTATTTAATTTTTCTATATCAAAAGTGACATGATCTTATTTTTGTGATTTAGATCCCTGTTGCTATGTCTGTAGGATTGTATGAATATATAGGCTTATAGAAAGAAACAAAAGTAGTTGACTCTAAAGAGAATATAGAGTTAACTAGAAAATATATCAATTGCTTCTATATTTTTTAGTGTTGAATCCTGGTTGGTGTCGTCAGTCCCTACTTTGACTTAGAGGAGGATTCATCCTAGGACCTCTACTTTTGGAGATGGGCATTCCACCACAAGTCCTTTAGCTATTTCATTTTTCCATGCTAATTATACGGATTGAAATTTACAATCTAACATATATTACAATGTGCTTAAAGTGACGACCCTCTTTGGTTGCAGGTTTTAAGTGCCACATCAACCTTTGTTATGGCAGTTTCTTCATTAATGTTTGTTACATAATACTATTTTCTAAAGTGATTTCCATTTCCTTGTGGTATGTAAATATTTTATGGTTTCTCTACTTCCCTTTGAACTATTGGGTATTGAATCTTCTCTTCTTCATTTATGTAGTTTCAAACTTGCATAAATTACGATTGATAATCTTGTGAATGACTTATGCATATATGATAGTTATAAATACACAGGATAACTTTGTGCTATAATTTGATATGATAGTCACCTGCTGGCACACACTAAACATTTTCCACTTCTTATCTGTAAAACATGTATGCTATATTAGATTCTCTGCAAAATACTAGATACATAACACCACACAATTTTGGATGCACAAGCAAACTTCTTATTTTCATGCCATATATAATCTTGTTGTTGGCATTTAGGATTCTATATAATTGATTGTTCGGGTGTTTTTTTTAATGAAACATAAAATATTTGTATTAAAAGGGCTGCAAAATTGTAGAGGATTACATAGAGATAGTTTACTTGTTCAATTCACAAAATTCATCTACTCTAGAGGAGATATAATGCTCTACTAATACAACTAGTATTTTCCTAGTCTTTCCAAATAAGCTAAAAGGTTATGAAATTCCTGAGTATACTCTATAGAATGTTCCCAAAATTGGATTGCATAAACAACTTATCATAGATTCAATTTTACTTTCCCCTCCTTGGTGACGCCCTCTGTTGTTGGCTCCTTTAACGCTTCTCCTCCTTGCTCCTCTTTGATTTTGATTAACTGAATTTATTCCTCCCTTTATTCCTTTGGAGATGGTCAACTAAGATCGGGAATCCTACAGAAAAGGATTGGAGAGGATTCCTGTATTGAAACTTTTGGTTTTGGCTTCCATCAAGACTCTTCAACTATAGACATGAGTGCATAATGCTCATCCCCAAGGCGTTATTGATGTGATCTTTTCTCAACGACAAGATCCAAAATTAATAATGATTGGGATTCCATTCCTTATAGTTAATTTTTTATTGATTGCATTGTTTCTTATAGATCCTCCTCCCCCTCATCATGCTCTACTGGCCTCTCTCCTCTCCATCTGGCACTTCCTCTTGTTTTCCTATATATTGTCATCTTGGTCATCGTTGCTACCACTCAATTGTTGTCTCATCCTCCACACCACCTTCAAATCTTGTTGTTATTTGTCTAAGAACAAATTATTTCTTCAACATTTCCATCTTTCCAGCACACACATATACTAGCACCTATTCTTCACCTTGTGCTTGTTGGGATTATTATTAATCCTCCCTTTGACCACATAGTCTAATTATATATTTACCTAGCTTAGGAGGTCTTCATCACTCCACTTGTCCACGGGGGACACAAATAGGGGACATCTTCCACTAACTGCACCTGATTACATGAGTTTAGGAGCCCTAGAGACCAATCCCTATAATTTAGGAACCTACTCTAAGTACCACCAGCAGTCTCCTTCAATTGATCATGGTAGGTAATCAATCATGTTCAGTCATGCTCTAGTTACTATCAGTTAGATCACAATCAGTTATCCTAGTGCAAGTTTGCATGTTTAAAGGGAGTGTGGGTGCTTTTTCTCACCTACCTTCATCCGTTAACTAATTGTAGACTAAGTTAGTTATCTGAAGTTGCATTGGTGAGCTCCAGTGGTGATTTTATCACACTGAGTTAGCTCTAGAGTCAGTCTGAGTTGGTAGATTCAAATCCTATCTTAGGCATTCGAATTCTACTATATGTACAACCAGTGTATTCCATATTATTTACTAATTCATAAATATAATCATATTATTCCAATTTTGTCTCCATGTGTGTGTAATTATTTCATGATTAATTGAAGAGTCTATGCTAAATTCGTCTCTCTCTTTTGCAACATTCTCTTCTCATTTTAATTCATGTTGGCTGATGATCATATGGTTCATACAATTTAACATCGTATCATATAAAGTATCCATGCCTATCTTGAACCTTAAAAACATCCATTGGTGCACCAGAAGCCACTAAGTTTCCACATAATTCCTGGAATAATTGCATTGCTCACTTTGGATTCTGTCCAAAGAAGTATATCCAAGTGAGATGGACTTAGAGAAAGTGTACATGTATAAGTGAAGGGTGTTTTAGCTAAATTAATTCGAATTGAGTTGTTTTGCAGTGTTTTTGCAGGTACATTCAAATAATTTCTAAATATTTGTTGATCAATACAGCTGTGAAATGGAGAATTCAATAGTTCTGACTCCCAAAATCCTTACTCCTTTCAATTACCTTGAATGAAGAGAAAACATCCAAATTTCCTTATGCAACAAAGGTCTGTACAGGATGACCATGGGCAAAGTAACTGAACCCCAATAGTATATTGAAAAATCAAAGCATCTAGATAGGCTTGATGAAACTTTTTTGCCACATGTGCATACACATCTCTAAGGAGTTATTGTTCCATATTGATGGACTCAAAAATCCAAAAGAAGTATGGGATCATCTCAAATCCTTGTTTGGAAAATAGGATGAGCTGAGGAGCCATATCCTGGAGAATGAGATGATAGAACTACAACCCAATAACTTTGACAAAATACAACTATTCTTCAATAAATTCAAATCACTGGTCATGCAATGAAAGCAATGTGATATTGAGAAGAAGGATGAGCAATTGGTGCTCTCCATACTGAGAAAATTTGGCTCAGAATTCTCAGTGTTTGTCTCTAATTTTCACTCTGGGATACTGACTATCCCTAACTGGAGAATTCCATCCCTTGATTCCTTCACAGAGTCTCTAATCGAAGAAAAATACAAGCTAATACAGATGGTATCTCTTAGTGCCTCTCGAAACCAATCTCTCTTAGCTGGTGAGACAAGGCATACACAAGAAAGAAGGAAGCAAAAAGGTAAAGACAAAAGAAACACTAAATTTGAACCTAAAAATGAGTTTGATCCATCAGATGCAGCCTCATGCTCTAGGAAGGACAAACATCAAAGGTATGACAAGGGAAAGTGCTCTTGCTGTAAGAAAGGAAACCATACAGATAAGTATTATATGAAGAATACCATTGATCAGATGGCAAAGCTCCTTCAGCATCACAACATTGCACTCCCTGAAGGTGCAAGGAAGACTGACTCTAGAG
The DNA here is from genome assembly GCA_001517045.1 of Pseudotsuga menziesii. NCBI lineage: Eukaryota > Viridiplantae > Streptophyta > Pinopsida > Pinales > Pinaceae > Pseudotsuga > Pseudotsuga menziesii. The sequence continues at coordinate 70,657 of LPNX010039048.1, read as the reverse complement.
AAAAGACTGAATATCATGATGAGCGATGCCATGCACTGAAGGCTATTTGTTCAAAATCACATGCCTTCCTTATTGATTCAGGAGCCTCCAATCATATGGTTGCATCCATAGAATCACTCTCCTCATTACAACTTACTAATGGTTCGAGTATTCATATGGACGATGACACTCAAATTCGAGTTGAAGGAAAAGGTTTAATTAAACTAAAACATGAAATGTTCAAATATGTAGTCTATGTACCCTCTTTAGCTGCAAATTTGTTATCTTCATATCATATGACACATACTTTCCCACCAAAGCACATGGTATTTGGTCTTGACTCACTAGAGATATCAAATACCTCAACTCGAAAGATTATAGCGAAGGGTGTTGCAAACCATGCCTCCAAGGCATATGAATTCTAACACTTTATGTCATACTTACATCTAGTACAGTCTCAGCTTCCATTTGAAAGGGAAGGTAAAACCATTCTATCTACACCTTTTTCATATCATAATGTTGCCATTAGTGTTTCAGATTCAGAATCCAAAGCAGAGGACCCAGTTGAATCAGTTTATGATAAATCATTTTGTAATAATCTTATATTTTTACTTTTTATAAATTAATAAGTTGAATATTTACATATCATATTGTATCTTCTTGTTCTTGGGATGAATACAAGTTTAAATGAGTGTTATCTTTTATGTTATTGTGTCTCTTTCAAGTATGTTACAACAGATAGATTGGGTATGGAGAATTTAGAGAGATGCGCCGGGGGGAGGGGGTCAGATAACCTTCTGCCTTTACGTGGTTAACCCTGTTTAGTAGAGAATAAACTATTCTCGAAACAAAGAGAAGCTCATATCAGTATACCCCTTTGGTCTGTTTAGAATATGATACATGTTTATTTGCATATTTATTTATCCTTTAGTTATATATACAAACTTATTATTCCATCTTGATATCAGCAGGTGTTCACATGCAACATAAATGCAACTAATAACTATTAGTAAATCTAGCGACTTTGGTGAGTAAAACATATCTACATTTTCTTTATGCTTATGATTTTTAGATGGATCTTTTGTATTGACTATCTTGTATACAATTTAATTTTAGATTGTATAGTTGGAAAGGGATTGATATGCTTTGAGTGATGAAGGGATTACATGAAGAAAACAAATTAAATTGAGGCGTATAATGTGGATGTTCACAAATGACTTGAATTGGTGTGATATTTTGATCACTTCTTTACAATGTTGTGTGCTAACCATTATATTAAAACTTCTTTCTCGGTTTGTATAAGTGTTGAAATTACTCAAATAACTGAGAGGGGGGGTGAATCAGTTATTTCCAAAGCTTAAACCATTTTTCAAAATTTAAACCCTATTACTGATTACAGACTTATAATTCTGATAATGTCACTAGTATAACATAAGAGATGAAGATTCTCAATTACACATGCATGATAGAGACATAGAAACATTCATTTTTATTTGAGCACCTACTTAAAAGAGGCTACAACCTCTGTTTTACGAAATCCTTCTTCTAGAGAGCACCAACCCTCATGTTTTTCTAGCACCCACTAAAATAACATTCTCCAGCTACAACTGAGTGAAAGAATCAACTTCCACTTGTACAAGCTTCAACTTGTACATAGAAGACAACATGTTTTTCCTAGCACCACGCTACCACCCCTGTTTCTTAGATTTAAAACATGTACAGTACAATATTTAGAAAAATCGATATAACAATTCAAACCAAATATGTATAGATCTTCTCCTGAATTGCTTATGCGTCTTGGTTCCCCTCATCATCTTTGTTCTGGATATTCTTGAAAGAGCTCAAATTCCTCTGTCATTCTGCAATCTCCACTTCGATGACGATCCAAGCACAAGTTCTCTGTATGTAGAGACCGCAAAACTTCCTTCATCACACATATCCTTTTATAAATGTCAATTTGTAAACCCTTTACCTATTCATATGCATGACAGTCCATTTCCATAACTGATCAAAATGTTCAATGCCTTAAGACAGACAAGGAGTCCAATCGCTAAGCAATAATGAGTTTCAGTAATGCATTTTCATCATTTGGCTTCTTCCACACTTGTCATTTTTACAACAAAAACAGAATTTTCCCACACATGGTTTTGTAGTTCTAGTTCCATAGTACAAGTTTCGCACCATCATTCTACACCATCGATCCTCTTCGATCTCTCCATGACCGTTGATCTGATAAGAAAATCAGATATCATATATGTTGATTTTTCTAGAAATCATTCAACGATCTCCGCTTTCTTCCTTCAGGACATCCTTTTCCGCATGAATCCTTCTGCACCGTCAATTTCGTGCTGCCTCTCTACTGGCCGTTGATCTGACATCAAAACACCTCCTTCCAAACTTTTTGCTTTCCGCACTCCCAGCTTCCAGACTTCGGGATCGAAAAAATCAACTTCCAACATTAGTCCTTTCCGTTCTCCTTCTTTCCACTTTCTAAATTCCGCACTTCCATCTTGTGGACTTTGAGATTGGAAAACCCAACTTCTAGCCTTAGTCCCTTATTGTTCTCCCACTTTCCACTTTTCGACTTCAGAAATCAAAAATCTAACTTTTCTTATTCCTAAACTTTTGGATTTTCGACTTTTTGCTCCCGTACTGCAACACTCATTCCACGACATCGATTTCTTCTGCGAGTTCACTCCTAACTGTCGAATCTGTTCATCAGATTACTTTTTAGACTTTTGCAAATTTGCTCTTTACCGTTGACCTGTGCATATTTATTCTTTTCCGTCGGATCTATGCACAAGCCATTGATTCTTCTTAGTCCTATGCTCATCTAGATCATGCTTGGAACTATGTTTCCATCAATGACAACCATATTACACTCTGATTTGTTTTCCATATGACCGTAAATCCTCCAACAGTCCCCCCCTGACCGCAAAACCTCCAACCAGTAAGTTGTACATTTATAATTCAGTATAAATAGGAACCATAGTTGTAAGTTGACTGATGAGTTGCTTATGAATATATAGTATAACAAGATGATATAGTATTTTAAGACTATCACTTACGACATTTTTTCAGCATATATGACAACAATTATGATTCCAAGATGATATAGTATTTTAAGGCTGCAATTTAAGACCTTTTGTCAATATATATGACAACAGACTTTGTAATTGTTAAATATACTATCCATTAAGTGAAGGAGTAATGTAATCATGTGATGTGTTTTATCTACACTCTTTAAAAATGAATCCTTTGAATTTGTAGTTGTAGATTCAAACTTTTGATAGGTGTTAAGCTATTGCAGATTTTGAACGTAAAGTTACTTCTAAAAGTCATTATAAGCAAAGAGAGAGGTGTGGTACAATTTAAATTGGGTTTGATCCATACAAATAGTATTTTAGGCACATTTTCATATAATGGAGGAAAAACCAAATATGTCTTGTACAAATGTTTGTTTAACATTATATATTTATCGATCTTAATGAGTAAAACTCTATCTCAATGCAATATTGGACATGTTTGGTATTTAGATTAGTTTATTTTTTCTATATCACAAGTGATGATCTTATTTTTGTGATACAAATCCATGTTGCTATGCCTATAGGATTTTATGAAGCTATAGGATTATACAAAGAATCAAAAGTAGTTGAATCTAAAGATAATCTAGAGTTAACTAGAAAATATATTAGCTTCCTCTATAGTATTTTTAGTGACTAATCCTAGATGGTGTTGTAGGTGGCATACCTTGACTTGGAGGAGGATTCAATATCTTAGGATCTCTAATTATGGAGATGGGCACTCCACCACAGGTCCTTCCGCTATTTAATTTTTCCATTCTCATTATCTGGAGTAAAATTGTCAATCTTACACATATTAGAGTGTGCTTAAAGTGACTACCCTCTTTTCTTGCAGGTTTCAAGTTCCACATCAACTTTTGTTATGACATTTTCTTCATCAATGTCTCTTGTGGAACTATATTTTCTAAAGCAATTTCCATTTCCCTATGGTATGTAAATATTTTTTTACTGCTCTCCCTCCCTTTGAACTCTTGGGTAATGCATCTTCTCCACTTCATTTATGTAGTTTCAGACTTACATAAATTACGAGTGTTAATCCTATGAATGATGTATGCATATATGATAGTTATAAATACACAAGCTAACTTTGTGCAATAGTTTGATATGACATAGTACCTTCTTGTACACACTAAACATTGTCCTCTTCCTATTTGTAAAACATGTCTTCTATAATGGATTCTCTATAGAATACTAGATACATTACACCACATAAATTTGGATGCAGATGAAAACTTCTTATTTTCATGCCACATATAATATTTTTGTTGGCATTTAGATTTCTATATAATTGATTGTTTGTGTGTTAATAGAAGTTATTATTCTCCAATAGATTGAGACTGTTCAATGACTTTTCAACATTTTTTATGGGATGTTTCATGTTATTTGACGGGAAAACTCATTCTTTTTTTATTTTTCCTGTTAACAACTATTCACGTTTTTGTAGTCTACATCATTGCAACCTTTATGGGTCAGCATGTAACTTGGAATCTTTTCTTTTTGGGGGAGAGAGCATCCTTGATCCTTTTTTTGCCTTTTCTAGTCTTCTTAATAACTATATATAATATTTATTTTTTTCTAAGAAGTTTCCGAGGAGGCTCACTAACATCATTTACTTTGTCTAAATCCTAACAAAAACTCTGTGTTGAAATATTAAAAACATTTATAATGGTTGTACCTTTAACATTTCATGATATGATATTCTATGATAGGTGGCGCAGGTATAATTGTTGATCCTAGAGATGGACAAGTTGGTCTGACATGTCCACATCAAAACTCATGTGGCAGAATTTGAGTGGTCCTCCTACTAGTATTGAAAGCTACTTGATTTATAGGAATTTGAGATTATTGTAAACTATAGTTACTTCACCTTTATAACGATTCTAAAGCTTATATACAACATTGAATGATAGGAGCATGTGTGGAGAACAACCTTATGTACATGGAACATGGATTTCTTGGATGAAGGTTATATATAGGGTGCAAATTCATTAGAGATATTATCAAGTATGGTGGGTTGCTTATGAATCTGCCATTCTTGGAGGTGACGTGCATTTAATCCTAGAGAGTTGCACTTCAAGCATGGAAAAATTATTAAGGGAGATAAACTCCTATGTTGGGGATCTCTTGGATATTACTAAAAGTTTGTACCCAATAGTTATGATGGAAATATGATATAGTATTTTAAGTCTATCATTTATGACCTTTTTTAAACATATACGACAACAAACTTTGTAATTGTTAATTCTACTATCCATTAATCAAAGGATTAATGTAATCACATGATGTGGTGTGTCTACACTCTTTAGCAGTGAGACCTTTGATTATGTAGTTGTAGATCAATAGTTTTGATAGGTGTTAATATATTGCAAATTATAAAAGTAAAGTTACTTATAAAAGTCATTATAAGCAAAGACAAACGTGCAATACAATTTCAATTGGGTACCATAATAACATCATGTTGTGATGGATACGGAGTAGCAATGGAGTGCTAGGGTTTAGGATTATTTGCAGGGATGGCCAGCTTCCTACACTGTTGTGACTATTGGAAGTAGAGACTATGTGGGGATTGGTGGTGTATGGCATACGGAGGGTGCAGTGTGTTGACCACGGCAGGTCTCTTTTCTTGGGAGTTAAGTTGTTTTTTTCCCTTTTTTTTACAACTGAAGGTAAATTATGAACTATTTTCTTTACCTCGGTGTTTTTACTGCTATCACTATGGCTAAGGAAGAACAAGTGGATTACTCCTTTGAACATATGGAGGAGGGATTATTTTGGCATTCAACAAGTGGTTGTGTGTTAGATGGTGTGGTAGACACTTAGCAGGCATGGACGGAGGGGTTCTCTACTGCAAAACCTTTGCCGGTAGACGATGATGGGTTTTCCCCATCGAAACTGTTGTTGTCATCTCCATGGCCATTTCAGCTACCTGAAGACACTTTTTTCTCGAGTGGAGGGTTTTTAACAGGACGACAAAAACGGTCTACTTTGGTTTCGGGAGGGAGGTTGGACTTGTTTCATGGTGTTGATGGGGTTGTTTTGGAGTCGTATGCTAATGGGAACTGAAGGGACATAGTTAGTTCTCGCTCACCAGTGGTGGATTCAGTTGAGTAGGAGGAACATCTACGATTCGTGGGAAGTGTTATCGGTGCTTAGGAATATCAGGGATGCTCAAGCCCGCTGAAGAAAGGTTTTAATTCTACAAGAACCAGCGGTGAGGAGGCTGATAGAATAGCCAACAAGGTGGTTCAAAAGCAGAAGAAAAACTGGATCAAGCTGAATCTGGTCATGAACTATAATGTTGGGGAAGACATTGGCTGGAAGATGATGGCTTGGACGACCAAACTTACGTTGGTTGGTCAATTCATGGGTAAGACGTTTTATGTTCGGTCTATATTGAAATGGACAGAGGAATGTTGGATGGCAGAGTTGGGGGGGGCGGGGGGGGTTCTTGAAGTGGAAGGACTCGAGCGAGGATGGTTCGCTTTCAACTTTCAAGACGACGAAGATTTACTTCGGGTGCTAAATCTAAATTGGTCCTTCGAACATGCTCCAGTTCTTTTGAAGTGTTTGAACCCTCTATTCGATGCAAGCAGAGGAAGTGTGGACCTTGTGCCAATTTGGGTCAGACTCTCAGGGCTTCCACTCCCTTTCCGGTATGAGGAGAATTTCGCTCACATTGGGAACCTGCTAGGTACTTTCATGGAAGCTGATTCATCCTACAAGGTTACGAAATTGAAAAGGGTGGCATGAATTCTTGTCAATATCAAAATTGGGAATGACCTTCTTGGTGTTGTGTGAATGGATTGGAGATAGTATTCGTATCACCAGGTTTTGGACTATGAAAATGTCTTGTTTAGATGCATACATTGTCATGTGTATGGTCACCCTACGACGAAATTCTCTCTATCAGTTCGTACTTTGATTAGGCAACGGAAGAACAGTGGGAGATCATTTTTTGGGGGTGAGGAGGGGTGTACTGACCCATCGTCTCCACCATCTTCACCTACGAGACTGGCGCCTGAGTCTATGGAGGTTAGTGAGGTGGAGGACTACCCTCCTCTGGGGCTTCCGATGGCAGAGGTTGACCGTCAAGTCGGAGATCCTTTCCTGATTAGGGATCCACTTCTTGGTACCTCCTCTTTTACCCTCTCTCCATCCATTAATTTATTTACAAATCAATTGAATGTTTCAAGTTTTGACTGGGTGGATGGGATTAAAAATTTGACCCTGTCTTCACAACCATTAGAGCTCCTGTCACCCATCTCTGCTGCATCTATTGAGGAAACCCCTTCTGTGTCGGTGCTGGAACCAATTTTGCACGAACCATCTTCTCCTTGTTCCCCTCCTGAATCAACAAATTCAGGTTATTTCCTCCGTTATTGTACCAAATGGCCTTCTAGGGGGCTTGTGAAAGCCACTTGTTATCCCTAAAGTTGGACCTAGACTACAGGGGATCCAAGCTTAGGAAATATTATATTGACAATGACTAAATCAAATGAAATCAACTCAAAAAGACAAACTGGTGTAAAACTTTAAGGCTAGGGTACTTTACAGTAGTACAAAGTACTAGGCGAGTTTCATATGTTTACACAGTTTTCATAGGTTAAACATGACACAATTTACATTGAACAAATCTGGTATAGACAGATGGGTACATACAGATATGTATAAGATAATCAAAATGTTTAATACAAGTATTCACAAAGAAAGTAAAGTGTATGACAGGCTGGTAAAGCAGTGATGGCAGCAAGGAAAATCCCAAAATTCAAATAACATAACATTCAAAACAACAGTTCATACAAAGGATTCTATGATCCTGAAATATAAAGTGTAACTGTAGCTGTTTATCAAACATAAAGATAACTATTTCCTTCAATAAGAATTATAACATGGATTATGAATGACCACAGATATAAAAGAATTATCAAGGAAATAATTTATAAGGCACAGCAACAAAACATCATCATATAACATTCAAAGCTAGAACCTGTGAAGCTGTAAAAATATTATGCTATACAGAATGGTTCATGGTACATCCAGCATCA
>LPNX010039048.1:1428-60585 GCA_001517045.1 Pseudotsuga menziesii | reverse complement strand
GGGCTATCTTTACATTTAGATTAGATACAAAAATGATAGTAGACTTTACATTCATGCTTGGCGGAATCCAAATTCGTGGGACAAATATGGAGATAACACCACTGTTGGGACAGCTTGAGGGAGGGGCCATATTTCCCATTTTGCCAAGGCTCAGACTCGATCTAGAAAGCATTTATTGGAAGGAAAAAAAATTCAATTTAAAGGGCACTTAGAGCAATGCATGCCCAAAAGAAGGGTAGGAGATGAAGATTATGTCCTTTAATTGTCGGGGTCTTGCTGGCCCCTAGAAAAGATCAACACTCCCAAGGGTGGTCGATTTAGACCGCCCTGATGTTTTGTTGCTTCAAGAAACTATGGGAGTAGGAGAGGAGATTAAAACTAGGTTGGAAAGTTGGATTGGTGGCTGCTTTTTTAAGACTCCGGATGCTAGAGTTCATTCGAGAGGCTTGGCAATCGGTTGGAATGCCAGGAATATTAAGGTCCTGAATGTTTGGGGTATGTAATCGGTTTTGGGTATGACTTTTAAAGCCCTAGAACAGGTGGATATCTATAATGTTGTTAACATTTATGGCCCTTACCTAAATAGGATCTCGTTTTGGGATAAACTATTTAACAACACACTTATGAGGGGCAAACTGTTGATTATTGGAGGAGATCTAAACTTCTCATTGGGGTAGGCTGAGGGATGGGAGCCTCATGCGCGTGCGGATTTGTTGACTGAATTCTTTACCATGAATTTAGTTTATAGGATCTGGTTGGATATTGAGCCCTCTAAGCTCACACCCACTTGGAAAAATAACAGATGTGGGGATGTGAGAGTGGATAAGAGACTAGATCATTTTCTAGTTACAGAAACAATTGTGGACAGACATCACTTTATCATGCAATGGGTGGGGAAAGGTGGACATTTAGACCACTACCCAATCTTTTTGGAATTCAAGAATGGTCCTATTAAACCTCCAAATCCTTTGAAATTCAACAAGACTTGGCTTAAATATGATAGCTTGAGAGACCTGATCTCCAATGGATGGGTTCCTTTTGACCCTGGGAGTAGGAACTCTGGAGCTTTTCAGTTTGCAGCAAATATCTAGAATCTGAAGGAAGCTATAAAATCCTGGGCGGTGTACAAATGAAAGAGGGAGGATAGGGAACTGCAGCAGATTGAAATTGAGCTCTTGGGGATCTATAACTTGGATGGAGGAGGGATGATGAATCAGATGGATAAGGATCTGTTGATTTGGTTGAAAGGGAGAAGGATCACCTTGTTGCTGGAAAAGGAAGAAAAGAGGAGATTGAAGAGCAAAGTGATTTGGTTGGAATATGGGGATGAAAACACTAAATTCTTTCATGCTTATTCCAAAGGGAGGAAGGAAGCCAATACTATGTGGATCCTTTTAGATGAACATGGTTCTGCACATGATGCATTCGAAGGCATGGCCACCACTGGGGTAAAACAATTCAAGAAGCTTTACAAAGCACATGTTTAGGCATCTCTCACTGAAGTTATTCGTATTGATTAGGTGTTCCCTAGGTTTTTTTATGAGGAGGATAACTTGGCTATGTTTGTAGAAGTCATAGAAGGTGAACTCAAGGCAGTACTTCAGAGCTTTCAGAAGGACAAAATCCCTAGACCGGACAGTTGGATGATTGAATTATTCCTGGAACTCTTCAAAATTCTGGGAGGTGATCTACTTAAGGTAGTGGAGGATTCAAGAATCACTGGGAGGGTTCTGGATAGCTTCAACTCTACTTGCATTGTGTTGATTCCAAAGGTGGACAATCTTGTCTCTCTGAATGATTTCAGACCCATATCTCTCTGCAATTGTATCTATAAGGTGGTCACAAAGGTGATTGCTCGACGATTGTAGGGGATTTTTTTTTATCATATTACTGAAGAACAATTTGGATTTTTGGAGGGGAGACAGATTCATGATGCCATCAAGGCTGCCCAAGAAGGACTACATAGTATGAAAACTAAAAATCTTAAGGGTTCTATTCTAAAAATAGACCTTGCCAAATCCTATGACAAGGTTAGATGGATGTATATTCGTTTACTGTTAACTCATCTAGGGTTTGATATTGCTTTCATTAGATGGGTTATGAGATGCATCACTACTGTGTCTTTCTCAATTCTGATCAACTATGTTGCATCTCCTTTCTTTCATGCTGAGAGAGGACTGAGACAAGGTTGCCCTCTATATCCCCTTCTTTTCCTGTTGGTGGCAGAGGGTCTTAGCAGATCCATCATATAAGAAAAAAGATTGGGAACCTTTAGAGGTATTCAGATTTCGTTGGATTTGCAACTGACTCATCTACTGTTTGTGGATGATGTTCCAATCTTCTGCTTTGTTTCAGCCACAGAACTAAATACCCTTTCTAAGATTCTGAAACTGTTTTCAAAAGATACTGGTATGAAAATAAACATTGAAAAATATACTTTGTCCACACATCTATTAAGTGCTCTGGAGAGATAGGAATACTTGAATTTATTTCCTTTCAGTGTTGGGAGTCTAGAGGGAGGGTTGAAATATCTTGGGTTTAACCTGAAACCTAACGAATATTGTAAACGAGATTAGGTTTGGTTGTTGGACAAGATGGAGAAGCGGTTGAAGGTTAGTGTTAGTTATCTCGAGCTGGAAGGTTGGTGTTGGTTAAGGTTGTACTGGAGTCCATTCCAGTCTATTGGATTTCCCTGGCCTCGATCCCTAAAGGCATTTTGGAAGAGGCACATAGAACTTGTTTTCATTTCCTCTGGAGTGGTAAGAAAGAATCCCACGTTACTCCTTGAGTGTGGTGGGAAAGAATAGCAATCCCAAAAGGTCCAAGTGGCTAGGGTCTTAAAAACATTTTTATTTTTGCAAAATCACTGGCAGCTAAAGGGGGGTGGAGACTCTTGAAGACCAAGACTTTATGGAATCAAGTTATGATACAGAAATATATTGGGCTTGGATCGGTGGAATAATGGCTTCAGAACCCTATGAAAATGCATGCATGGAGCTCGATTTTCTAGAAAGCAGTAGTTAAATCTTTGGATGTCATTGAGGAAAATATTTCCTGAAAAGTTGGGAATGGAAGACATCTTAGAGTTTGGGAACACCCATGGGTGAGGTGTATGCAATAGCACAAACTTCAGGTTGAAACGGTGATGGAACTGAGACAGAGAGGAATCTTTTTCCTCCGCCAACTTGCGAAATATTTGCAGGAAATTAGGTGGGATCAAACCTGGATTTGGGCAGGGGATCTAGGGCTCCTTAAACCAGAAATGAGGGAGATGAAACTGTATATTGGGGCTTTGTACCATGATCAAATCAAGCTTCGTGACAGGGATGATGTCCTCATTTGGGATGCAGATCAGAGCGGGAAATACACTCCTAAGGCTGGATATATTAAACTTAGTGCTGAAGGTGTGAATAGGGCTGAGGTTTGGTGGTGGAAGACCCTTTGGAAGATCAATTGTCCACCCAAAACCAGGATCTTCATGTGGTGTGTTTTAGAGAACAAGGTTCCTTGCTGGGAAAATCTACAAAAAAGAAGTTTCCAGGGACCGAGTTGGTGTATCCTGTACAAAAATGGTGATGAGTAGGTTTTTCACCTATTTTTGCAATGCCCATATATCAAAGAAGTATGGAAGGTATGATCTAAGATTTTTGGAACTCTTTGTAGGTGGGAGGGGTTAACCATCTTGGGAGCTTGGGAAAACTAGAGAAGAGTAAATTCTCTGGAATCTATGGTAGCTCTTGCTCTGCTAGTTATTTGGGGAGTGTGGATTCCTCAGAATAATTGGATTTTTGCTGATAAAGGTTGCACTCGAGAGATCACTGCTAATATTGTTGGAGGTATACTTACTACTTTCCCTTAGCATGTTAGAGTGAAAATTCAGAGGGAAATTTTAGATGTGGAAATTGATAAATCATTACCTTGGGGGTTTTTTATGGAGTTGCTAAAGAGAATGTTTGCAAGGGTGGTGCTATTCTCTACCTTAGGGAGGGGAAGTTATTTGAATTAACGATGGGGCTTGGAGAAGGAAGTAACAACTTTGTTGAGATGCTTAGCTTGAAACTTCTTCTCATATTTGCAACAGAGAAAGGGTGTAGAACTCTCTATGTATTTGTTGACTCGATGAATGTGATTAATTGCATCATGGGGACCCAAGTGTGCAAAAATATGAGAATCACCAACATATTATATTTTATTACAGATGCTTTAGAATCTTATGATACATTTTCTTGCAGACATGTCTACAGGGAGATTAACAGTGAGGAGGACAAGGCCTCGAAGGAGGGTTTACTATTGACGTTGGGTCAATGGAATATCAAGGAATAGGTTGATGGCGTACCACATTAGTATTACCATGGATCCTTCATTGAATGGGTTTCTCAGCTTTGATACTATTTATTTTGGTCTCATTTTACCACATCAATGGTGGTTTTTGCACTGTTGGCACTGGACTTTCGTTTGGTAGTTGGCACTATTGGACTTATATATCCAGATTATTAGTTTTTTTATGAATTTTTATAAAAACCGTGGAGATTTACCTCAGATATGTGGCTGAAATTTGTTGTAACTCTACAGATATATTGTGGACATATGACTTGGCAGGGACTAAACACTCATCCTTTTTTTTTGTACCTATATGGTTTTACTCTGAATACACGATCTGTGTATCTACAATATGTAATTTTGTTCTTGAAAGATGAAATGAAATTATGCTTTTTTTCCAAGGAAAAAAATACAATTTCAATTGGTTTTAATATATACAATTAGTATTTTAGGTGCATTTTCATATAATGGAGGAAGAACCAAATATATCTTCTGTAAATGTTTGACCAACATTATATATTTCCCAATAATAATGAATGGAACTCTATTTCAATGAAATATTGGACATGTTTGGTATCCAGATCCATTTAATTTTTCTATATCAAAAGTGACATCATCTTATTTTTGTGATTTAGATCCCTGTTGCTATGTCTGTAGGATTGTATGAATATATAGGCTTATACAAAGAAACAAAAGTAGTTGACTCTAAAGAGAATATAGAGTTAACTAGAAAATATATCAGTTGCTTCTATATTTTTTAGTGTTGAATCCTGGTTGGTGTCGTCGGTCCCTACTTTGACTCAGAGGAGGATTCATCCTAGGACCTCTACTTTTGGAGATGGGCATTCCACCACAAGTCCTTTAACTATTTCATTTTTCCATGCTAATTATACGTATTGAAATTTACAATCTAACATATATTACAATGTGCTTAAAGTGACGACCCTCTTTGGTTGCAGGTTTTAAGTGCCACATCAACCTTTGTTATGACAGTTTCTTCATTAATGTTTGTTACATAATACTATTTTCTAAAGTGATTTCCATTTCCCTGTGGTATGTAAATATTTTATGGTTTCTATACTTCCCTTTGAACTATTGGGTATTTAACCTTCTCTTCTTCATTTATGTAGTTTCAGACTTGCATAAATTACGATTGATAATATTGTGAATGACTTATGCATATATGATAGTTATAAATACACAAGATAACTTTGTGCTATAATTTGATATGATAGTCACCTGCTTGCACACACTAAACATTTTACACTTCCTATCTGTAAAACATGTATGCTATATTAGATTCTCTGCAAAATCCTAGATACATAACACCACACAATTTTGGATGCACAAGCAAACTTCTTATTTTCATGCCATATATAATCTTGTTGTTGGCATTTAGGATTCTATATAATTGATTGTTCGGGTGTTATTTTTTAATGAAACATAAAATATTTGTATTAAAAGGGCCGCAAAATTGCAGAGGATTACATAGAGATAGTTTACTTGTTCAATTCACAAAATTCATCTACTCTAGAGGAGATATAATGCTCTGCTAATACAACTAGTATTTTCCTAGTCTTTCCAAATAAGCTAAAAGGTTATGAAATTCCTGAGTATACTCTATAGAATGTTCCCAAAATTGGATTGCATAAACAACTTATCATAGATTCAATTTTACTTGCCCCTCCTTGGTGACGCCCTCTGTTGTTGGCTCCTTTAACGCTTCTCCTCCTTGCTCCTCTTTGATTTTGATTAGCTGAATTTATTCCTCCCTTTATTCCTTTGGAGATGGTCAAATGAGATCGGGAATCCTACAGAAAAGGATTGGAGAGGATTCCTGTATTGAAACTTTTGGTTTTGGCTTCCATCAAGACTCTTCAACTATAGACATGAGTGCATATTGCTCATCCCAAAGGCGTTATTGATGTGATCTTTTCTCAACGACAAGATCCAAAATTAATAATGATTGGGATTCCATTCGTTATAGTTAATTTTTTATTGATTCCATTGTTTCTTATAGATCCTCCTCCCCCTTGTCATGCTCTACTGGCCTCTCTCCTCTCCATCTGGCACTTCCTCTTCTTTTCCTATATATTGTCATCCTGGTCGTCACTATTACCACTCAATTGTTGTCTCATCCTCCACACCACCTTCAAATCTTGTTGTTATTTGTCTAAGAACAAATTATTTCTTCAACATTTCCATCTTTCCAGCACACACATATACTAGCACCTAGTCTTCGCCTTGTGCTTGTTGGGATTATTATTAATCCTCCCTTTGACCACATAGTCTAATTATATATTTACCTAGCTTAGGAGGTCTCCATCACTCCACTAGTCCACAGGGGACACAAATAGGGGACATATTCCACTAACTGCACCTGATTACATGAGTTTAGGAGCCCTAGAGACCAATCCCTATAATTTAGGAACCTACTCTAAGTACCACCAGCAGTCTCCTTCAGTTGATCATGGTAGGTAATCAGTCATGTTCAATCATGCTCTAGTTACTATCAGTTAGATCACAATCAGTTAGCCTAGTGCAAGTTTGCATGTTTAAAGGGAGTGTGGGTGTTTTTTCTCACCTACCCTCATCCGTTAACTAATTGTAGACTAAGTTAGTTATCTGAAGTTGCATTGGTGAGCTCCAGTGGTGATTTTCTCACACTGAGTTAGCTCTGGAGTCAGTCTGAGTTGGTAGATTCAAATCCTATCTTAGGAATTCGAATTCTACTATATGTACAACCAGTGTATTCCATGTTATTTACTAATTCATAAATATAATCATATTATTCCAATTTTGTCTCCATCTGTGTGTAATTTTTTCATGATTAATTGAATAGTCTATGCTAAATTCATCTCTCTCTTCTGCAACATTCTCTTCTCATTTGAATTCATGTTGGATGATGATCATATGGTTCATACAATTTAGCATTGTATCATATAAAGTATCCATGCCTATCTTGAACCTTAAAAACATCCATTAGTGCACCAGAAGCCACTAAGTTTCGACATAATTCCTGGAATATTTGCATTGCTCCCTCTGGATTCTGTCCAAAGAAGTATATCTAGGTGAGATGGACTTAGAGAAAGCGCACATGTATAAGTGAAGGGTGTTTTAGCTAAATTAATTCGAATTGAGTTGTTTTGCAGTGTTTTTGCAGGTACATTCAAATAATTTCTGAATATTTGTTGATAAATACAGCTGTGAAATGGAGAATTCAATAGTTCTGACTCCCAAAATCCTTACTCCTTTCAATTACCTTGAATGGAGAGCAAACATCCAAATTTCCTTGTGCAACAAAGGTTTGTACAGGATGACCATGGGTAGAGTAACTGAACCCCAATAGTATATTGAAAAATCAAAGCATCTAGATAGGCTTGATGAATCTTTTGGCTACATGTGCATACACATCTCCAAGGAGTTATTGTTCCATATTAATGGACTCAAAAATCCAAAAGAAGTATGGGATCATCTCAAATCCTTGTTTGGAAAATAGGATGAGCTGAGGAGCCATATCCTGGAGAATGAGATGACAGAACTACAACCCAATAACTTTGACAAAATACAACTATTCTTCAATAAATTCAAATCACTGGTCATGCAATGCAAGCAATGTGATATTGAGAAGAAGGATGAGCAATTGGTGCTCTCCATACTGAGAAAACTTGGCTCAGAATTCTTAGTGTTTGTCTCTAATTTTCACTCTAGGGTACTGACTATCCCTAACTGGAGAATTCCATCCCTTTATTCCTTCACAGAGTCTCTAATCGAAGAACAAGACAAGCTAATACAGATGGTATCTCTTAGTGCCTCTCGAAACCAATCTCTCTTAGCTGGTGAGACAAGGCATACACAAGAAAGAAGGAATCAAAAAGGTAAAGAGAAAATAAACACTAAATTTGAACCTAAAAATGAGTTTGATCCATCAAATGAAGCCTCGTGCTCTAGGAAGGACAAACATCAAAGGTATGACAAGGGAAAGTGCTCTTACTATAAGAAAGGAAACCATACAGATAAGTATTGTATGAAGAATACCATTGATCAGATGGCAAAGCTCCTTCAGCATCATAATATTGCACTCCCTGAAGGTGCAAGGAAGACTGACTCTGGAGAAAAGACTGAATATCATGATGAGTGATGCCATGCACTGAAGGCTAGTTGTTCAAAATCACATGCCTTCCTTATTGATTCAGGAGCCTCCAATCATATGGTTGCATCCATAGAATCACTCTCCTCATTACAACTTACTAATGGTTCGCGTATTCATATGGATGATGACACTCAAATTCAAGTTGAAGGAAAGGGTTTAATTAAACTAAAACATGAAATGTTAAAATATGTAGTCTATGTACCCTGTTTAGCTGCAAATTTGTTATCTTCATATAATATGACACATACCGGCCCACCAAAGCACGTGGTATTTGGTCTTGACTCACTAGAGATATCAAATACCTCAACTTGAAAGATTATAGCTAAGGGTGTTGCAAACCATGCCTCCAAGGCATATGAATTCTAACACTTTATGTCATACTTAGATATAGTACAGTCTCAGCTTCCATTTGAAAGGGAAGGTAAAACCATTCTATCTACGCCTTTTTCATATCATAATGTTTCCATTAGTGTTTCAGATTCAGAATCCAAAGCAGAGGACCCAGTTGAATCAGTTTATGAAATTGAATATGAAGTTCACAATGATCCATATCCACATCCAGTCCCTACTCCCAATCCTAGGCCTTAATGGGCACAAAAGTTTACTGAGGAAGCTAAGAACATGGCTAGAGAACCATCTAGCATGAGGAGAACAAGATCTCGGTTTCAGAAAGAAAACCTTGCACTATGTCAATAAATTTCACTCCTTCATAGAGTTGCAACAAGATCCCAGTGAGATGCTACATGATGGTAATGACTGGTCAACAACCCTGCTCACAGAAGAACCAATTGGATCATGTCACTCTTCCTCCAGAAAGAAGAGACAAAGGAAACAGTCCTTCTCCTTTCTACCATCGAATTGGAAGAAGATGGAGAGGTTCACATTTACAGTCCCAGGATACTAGAGCACACAAGGACCATCATATTGCTTCACTGCACCACATAGATGCCAGTTGCTAAAATATTTTCACAAGCTTTTTATTCAAGAAGAAATTTTCTCTTGATATAAAAGCTTGATCTTGATTTTCCTTCTTATTTTGACAAGGGGTTTCTCCCAAGAGGTTTTCCCCATTTCCTTGTTTTTTAGCAGTTATTATTTTTTGCATTTAGATTGTATGGGTGACCTTTGGTCTTAGTTTCTAAGGCCCAGGTTGTCCAAAGTGAGGATTAAAGGAGAGTGTTGGGATTATTATTAATCCTCCCTTTGACCACATAGTCTAATTGTCTATTTACCTATCTTATTAGGTCGTAATCACTCCACTAGTGCATGGGGGACACACCTAGGGGACATCTTCCACTTATTGCAACTGATTACATGAGTTTAGGATCCCCAAGGACCAATCCCTATAATTTAGGAACCCACTCTAAGTGCCACCAATAGTATCCTACAGTTGACTATCGTAGGTAATCAGTCATGTTCAGTTATTCTCTAGTTACTATCAATTAGAGTTCTCTGAGGTTGGGTAGCTGTGCCAAACTAGCACCTCGATATTGTGGTCCATTTGAAATACTGTCCTGGATCGGACAGGTAGCCTATCAGTTAGCTTTACCACCAAACTTAAGAGTTCACAATGTTTTTCACATTTCCGTATTAAAAAAATATGTACATAATGCTACTCATGTTATTAATTGGAATGATGTGCATGTGGAACCCGAAGGAGATTTTATCGTGGAACCAGATTGTATCCTCAAGCGGAGGGAGATCTCACTTCGGAACTACACCATTGGTCAAGTGAAGGTGAAATGGAAGCACCTTAGTCTAGAGGAAGCCACCTGGGAATTGGAAAGTCATATGCGGGATGCATATCCAATTCTATTTCAGGGGAACACTGAGGACAAGGAATAAATAACATCATGCCCCAATTTGCAAAAACAATTTAATGTTATTTGAGGAACATTGTGTTAAATTTTATGCTAAGTTTGTAATTGATGACCCAGTGGGGTCAAGAATATTTAATGTAATTCAGAATATTTTATTTATAAATAAATAAATGATGAGACAACAACTTAGGGAAGCTGTTAAAAGAGTGTTTACTAGTTAATTGGTGGAGGAGAGTGGGTGGAGAGTAAACTGACAAGTGGCAGCATCCTCAAACCACTTCCAACTGTTGCAGGTGGAAACTTCCCTATATTTGTGGTCATGATTCCCCAAGAAAGTGGAATCATAGCATGTGGCTCATTAATTGAAAACTGACCCAGAAGACCTAGGCATCTCTATAAAATTTCCCGTTGAAGACAGCTAAGGCTACTCATTCCAAAGGTGATCATTCAGGATGAATGAATTTACTCAAGAGAAATTCAATGGAGGGGATTACTAAAGTGAGTTTGAGGGGTTAACTGCTAAGAATTAACTTGTTGTAGCTTCTAGGCTAAAGTTCATACTGCTGAGAGCAGATTTTAATTACTAAGGTAATTGGACCAGTCAGGTGACAAAGATCTTAAAGTTGTATTCTCCACCTAGTTCTCTGCCAAGATGACTAGGAACAAGCTCGGGGTTCCCGAGGAAGCGTTGTCTAAGTGCTCTCCAAGAGTTTGGTTGGGTTGAACAACCTCCTTAAGCTGTTGTCGTCTTGTCATTAATAGGTTATATTTGTCTTTATGTTATTTGTTTACTGTCTTCAGTAAAATGTTTATTAGTTTCTAGCTATAGGCATGTTAGTATTTTAGGGTTTATGAAGGAAAAAATAACTGTGTAATGTTAGACTTGGTAAAATTATAGATTATGTTAGAAATAGAAATGAATATGTAAAATGTGAAACAGATAGAATTAGAATTCCATAAACTTTATTTTTCCACGCCTGATTTAGGTAGTACTCTAGTACAGCTAGGTGTTTAGGTGAATGAGATGATTCTTTTACTTAAATGAGAACTGTAACTAGATTTTACTTTGTTTGCTTATGTTTGCTACTGTAAAGAAGTATTAAATATTGTCTATATTTATTTACTTCAGCTAAACTAAAAGATAGGTATGTAAAAGAATAGTAATAATATTATTATAGAAATAATCCTAGTATTAGTATTCTGATTAAATATAGAGAATATGGTTTAACTATTTAACATAATTAAAATAAGTAGGCTAACATCTAAAAACCAGGTAAAAAGAATTTGTAGAAACATTTTTATAACATTGAATTCTAGACACTGTGTGTATTTGTCTAAGACAGAAGGATTCTACTAAATCTATTTAAAACCACAGAAGTCTCTACAGTAATATACCACTTAAAATCTGAAAGATAAATATTTCCTTTTTACTAGTATGTAGCATGAAAACCCTAATTATTTATTAACTGAGAATTAAAATAAACTGTAAAAATCATTAAGGAAATTATTAAATAAACAGAGCTAAGTACAAATAAGGCTATTAATGAATGGTAGGGTTTATATAATAATTAACCCTTAAAAACACAGTAATCTTCCCATAAACTCTGCATGGAAAATCATTATAATATAAGGTAATGATGAAATTATTACATATACAAATTATTGATAGAAATAATCCAATATTAATTAAACCATTCACAAATAAAGAATCCTTTATTTAGGATTGGCTTATAGCCTTTATAGTCAAAGGGTCGAATCTCAAGCCTACTAATAAAACCAATTATTCACAAAATCTTTTTATATTAAATAGTAACAAAATATTTGCTGACAGGAGAACAAAATCCTATTCATATTACAAACCCGACTGTTTCACAGTCTTCTATTACTAAAATTTACTGTAAAAATTGAAGTAACACTAGACAGAGGTCGACAAGCCTCTTTGAGTTCATAGCTGGGCTCTTTTTAAAACAAAAAACATGAAAGAATTTACATTGCTCAGGCCGTAAGGCTAAAAATATCTTATAAAAACCATTTTACATCACGGCTTCAAGAACCTGCTTTACCCTGCACGAAGTACCCACAAGGGTTTCTAAATAAAAACTTTGACATGCAGTAAACAAGTTTTAAAACATAACTAACGGAGAACCGAGGCCGTGCATTCACCCAGAGGAACCACTTCCAACAACCATAACCTCATGCAGGAAGAACCCTCGATGGGACCAGGTCTTACCAATTGGAAATCCACAAAAGGACTGAAGCATGAGCTCATTTTCCACCCACAGTTTTGGAGCTGGTAGCAGGAACCTGAAATGTCCAAACCAAAACTTTTTTAATACTGTTTGCATAAATAGTAAAAACCCTAGTAAGGATAATCGAATGAAAAGAAAATTTGAGATAGGTAAGTTACCTGTTAACTTGGAATCGAAAACTGAGAAGAGATGCCACGCTAGGTCATGTTGGCACCGAACTGAAAGGAACTAACCTTGAAGTCACCTCTGCGAAGGAGAAAGCAAGAAAACCGACTCAAGTTCACAATGCAGAAACTGTGGGTGAGCAGTGCAAGAGTAAGATAAGTATAGACTTCGGCCACAATGAGAAACCAACAACCACACTCGCGATGTATTACCCAACAGTCACAGTATAACATTTGCGGGTGAATGCCCAATGATAAATGAGGTTACAGGCCTCTCATGGCCGTGAGCTCACAGCTCTGCCAGCAAGGAAAAGAACCCTCGGTCTAAAAATGAAAATGAGTAGGGTTTGCATGTTATAAGTCAACCAACAAATGGATGAAATCCTATCCACGTGCCCTTTCAAAAATCTCAACAAGTGTGGGTCGAAACCTTAAGTCAGCGTTGCACAAAACATTTTAAATATATCATTGCATATAACCATATGTCCTACGATTTCTAATGATAAGCAACATGCCAATGAATTATAATATGACATGGGAATCAACATAGTATAGGTTTAAAGCTATATAAGTTTTTCTTGCCATCATTTCGACTTCATCTTAGTAGTTGTTTGATAGGTAATACTACCTTAGGTATAAGTTAACACATTTGTTATAACCTGAAATACTATGGTATTATAGTTATAATTTGAATACTATGGACACAACTTGGTTACTATTTTATCCAAGAAGATATTCATTCTTGCAAACAAGACGAATAAGTATGGTGTAGTTTTAGAACTAGTAAAAGGAAGTATGGAATAGTTATGACATAAGCTTATGACTATAGTAAAATGGAAAATCCTCAAACTTCTCAAAACAAAATATTTATGTTGTTAATTGAAGGAGTCTTCAAGAAACTGAAGACTAACATTAATGGAGAATTTCTCATAAAGAGTCTAGTAACTCATTGTTAACTTTATAATTGAAAAACATAGGAACATGTTCATGCTTTAAGAAAAGGACACCTTGAGTATTGAAGTGTGAATAGCTGCAAGATCACTAAGCAGTCGAAGTAAACTTAAACCAAAACCATGAGCTCTATGCTCTCTTTGGGAATCTATAAATAACCAGTACTGTAAACACAAGAAAACTAACCATGTACTATAGAATTTTGGAAGATAATCATCATACGACTGAAGGAACTTTGGTAAGTACTTGCTCTTGTATTTTAAACCATTTTTTATGTTTTTTATGGAAATTCAATATGGAATTAGTTATAAATACATTCATAGATTCATAACAACGAAAGATAATTCACATTACCTCCTCGAAGACAAGCAGCTTATTTAACCTTTTCTTATACTAGCATCTTAACATGCTAGGAAAGTACTTTTCTCAACGTAATTTTAAATAAACACCTACAAGATCTTACGCTTACCTGCTAAACCTGTAAGAACCAGAAGTCCATTTAAGTTAGCAGAACGCTAAGTAAGCCTCGATCTCAAACAAGATTTCTTACCTACTTGAAAAAAGTAAATCATCAGTATATCTAACAACCATTAAATGCAAATACTTTTTCTAACGCTGATGAAATTAAAGCTGTTAAGTCATTAATAGAATTAACACAGGTGTTTAAGATTACATCCTTAGTTTACAGGTTCTTTTATTGAAACAAACCTTTGACCTTTCATAAACTGTTTCATTTTCCGCTAACCGTTAGCAGTTACTTAGCTGTGACTTTAGACATTTTATGTCACTTTAAAAATATATATATATATTACGAAATGTTGGGTTATTACATGTGGTATAAGAGCACAAGGTTCAAACACTAGGCCTTGATGAAGCTCAACTTACTTATATGGAACAGTAAATTTAAATAATTATGCCGATGTTGTTTTCTTTGAATGATACACACAGAGAAATTTGTTTCTAAGTTCATGACAGGTATGGAAAGATTGGAAGAATATGTAGATGAGGAATATCCTTACACTGAATGAGGTAATCTACAAAAAGAACCTATACAACAAGATATAACCAATAATTCTTCCAAACTACTACAAACAGGCAAAGAATTAAAATCAAAGCTGGAATCAGTTAAGAAAGAAATGAGAGGATTCTGAGAGCTCAAGAGGAGCTGAATCAGATCTTAATAGAAAGATATCATACTGAGGGAAAGGATAAAAGAGTTGATTCTAAAGATATAGGCTATCAGCATAAGTATAAAAAGACTAAACAAGTTAAAAATGAAAGTAGCTCATCTTCCGAAGTATATGGTGATAAACACAACTCTCATTATACTAGTGACAGTAGTGAGGATAACCGCCATACCAGGAAAATAAAATATAAACCTTATGAATAAATCTCTAGGGAGTTCAAGAAGATCAAGCCTCCAACATTTAATGGAGAAACTGAAAAGGGGGAAGAAGCGGAATCCTGGCTATCCAGGATGAAGAAGTACTTCCATATTTATAACTATTCTAATCAACTGAAGGCCAAGATGGCTATTTATAATCTTACGGGGAAAGATGATATATGGCGGCAGGACTTAAAAAGAGTGAAAGGTATAAGAGAGAAAAACATAAATTGGAGCACATTCAAGAAATACTTCAAAAAGAAATTTTTATTTGAACAGTACTATGAGGAAAGGGCTAAGGAATTCTACGAGTTAAAACTGGGTACAATGAATACGAAAGAACTGAATAGTAAGTTTCTAAGTTTGCTCAGGTATGTGCCATACATTGTGGATGAGAAACCTAAGGTACAGCGATTTCTCAACTGTTTACCTTATCATATAAAGGACAGGATTGAGTATGACAATCCGAAAACTCTAGAAGAAGCCATGAGAAAAGCAAATTTTTGTTATGAACAGAATCGTAAAAAGGAGAGTATGGCCAACTGGAAGGCCAAAAGAAATAATAACTTTGATTAAAAGAAGAAATAGTTTGTACCTAAACGAAATTCTAAAAATAATAACACCAGATAATTTCTTAATAAGAATTTCCATGGGAATAAAAATAATTCACAGACCAATCCAAATAATCAAAAGAGTAAAGAATCTGCTAACAACCACAGTAACTACACAAAGAACTTTGAATGAAAAGAACCCATAAAGTGTTGGGAATGCAATGGTCCACATTATGCATCAGTCTGTCCCAATCGGAAGAAGACTGTCAACAACATCCACACAATACAAGAGGAGATGATTGTTGGTGATCTAGCGAGGACAATGCCTAGGATCAATGTAGCATTAGAGAATCGGCAAGCAGACTATCAAACTTCCATGGTGGAAGTGGAAGGTAAGATAAATCAAATAACCATATCTATTTTAATTGATCCAGGAGCTAGTTTAAGCTATATTTATTCTAACTTGGTAGAAAAGTGTAAAATTCTAGTTGAAAAGTTTGCAAGTTCTTGGTTAGTTCAGTTAGCTACTGGTGCAAAGAGAAAGGTAATTAGTTTTGTAAAGAATTGTGCAGTAACTATGGATTAGTTTGAAACTTTTGTTAAGCTTAATGTACTACCTTTAGGTTCATATGATATATTAATTGGTATGGATTGGTTAGAGCAGCATAGGGTGGTCTTCAATTGCTTCGATAAAACCTTTACTTTCATAAATAACAATGGAAAATTAATAATTGTAAAGGGAATCCCTAGGAAAACAGCCGTAAGGAAGATCTCTGCTCTGCAGCTTAAGAGAGCTGTTAGGAAAGGTTGTAAGGATTATGCAGTAACAGTAACCAATGAAGAAAACCTGAACAACGTAGATAAATTAAAATTGGAGGATATACTGGTTCTAAAGGAATATGCAGATGTATTTCCAGAAGAAATTATTGGGATGCCTTCGAAACGGGAATTAGATTTTACTATTGAGGTGGTATCTGGTGCAGTGCCTAGCTCAAAATCCCCTTATCAGATGAATATACTCGAACTTAATGAACTTAAGTCATAGTTAAAAGAACTTATTGATAAGAATTACATTAGACCCAGTGTGTCTCCCTGGGGGGCACCTATCATCTTTGTTAAGAAAAAGGATGGAACTCTACAACTATGCATAGATTATTTCCAATTAAATAAGATGACTATCAAGAACAGATACCCGTTACCTCGCATAGATTATATGTTTGATCAACTACGTGGAACCACGGTGTTTTCAAAGATTGACTTACGATCTGGATATCACCAAGTCAGAATTAAAGATGAAGATATCTTTAAAACAGGTTTTAGAACTCGATATGGACATTACGAGTTTGTCGTTATGCCTTTCGGGCTTACTAACGCTCCAGCTATTTTTATGTGTCTAATGAATAATGTAATGCACAAATATCTAGATAAATTTGTGGTCATATTTATCGATGACATATTAATTCATTCGAAATCTAAAGAAGAACATAAAGAACACTTAAAATTTGTCTTGCAATAGTTACAAGAGCATCAACTTTTTGTGAAATTTAGTAAATGCGACTTCTTTAAAGATAAAATCCAGTATTTAGGTCATGTGGTGACTAAATAAGGAATTTCGGTGGATCCCAAAAAGATAAAGGCAATCGAAGATTGGTCAGTCCCAAAATACGTAACTGATTTCCAATCATTCATGGGGATTACCGGTTATTACTGAAGGTTTATCAAAGGGTTTTCGAGGATTTCAAATCTGATAACCTCTTTGCAGAAAAAGGGGAAGAAATTTGATTGAAATCACAAGTGCAAAGACAGTTTTAAAAAGTTAAAAACCTTATTAACCAGCGCACCAATTTTAAGAATTGCTAACCCTAATAAATATTTTATAGTATGTACTGACACCTGCAATGACGGTTTAGGTGGAGTATTGATTCAGGAAGGACATCTCATCGCTTATGAGCCTAGGAAATTGAAGATTCATGAAAAAAATTATGCGACCTATGACTTAGAATTAGTTGTTGTCATACATGCTTTAAAGATGTGGCGTCATCATTTAATTGGAAG
This sequence comes from Pseudotsuga menziesii, assembly GCA_001517045.1. Lineage (NCBI taxonomy): Eukaryota > Viridiplantae > Streptophyta > Pinopsida > Pinales > Pinaceae > Pseudotsuga > Pseudotsuga menziesii. Next base: position 42,938 of record LPNX010039048.1, on the reverse strand, counting down.
GAATTTTATCTTAATGACGGATAATAAAGGATTGAAATATCTGTTAGATCAACCTAACTCGAATTCTAGGCAAGCTAGGTGGATATCTTTTCTAAGTGAATATGATTTTGAAATTCAACACATCAAAGGAAAGGAGAATAAAGTTGTTGATGCATTAAGTAGAAATGCAAAGCTGAATTTTACAGCAGCTATCAGCACTTATACAACAGATTTGGAAGAACAGCTTAAAGCGGGAATAGAACAAGATGAAAATTACCTAAAGTCACAAGCAAAAGCAAAAGAAAATCTAATAGAAAGTCTAAGTACAGGGTACAACATGAATGAAAAATGATTATTGTTGTATAAAGACAGATTATATGTACCTAATGTACCTAAGATTAAGTTATTAATTTTAGATGAAATTCATAAAACTCCTTATTCAAGGCATCCATGTTATCAGAAAACTATAACCATGCAAATAAAATATTATTTCTATCCAAACATGAAGACTGAAGTGGCAGAATATATTGCTAGATGCTTTGAATGTCAGCAAGTAAAAACTGAATATCAACATCCAGCTGGGCTACTTCAGCCTTTTCCTATCCCTAGCTGGAAATGAGAGATAATTAGCCTTGATTTTGTTACTGGACTGCCTAAAAATCAAAACTTAAATGACTCCATAATGGTAGTGCTTGAAAAATTGAGTAAAGCATCCCATTTTATACCTATAAAAACTACTTATAAAGCTGCAAATATTGCTTATATTATCTTAAAACAATTTTTTCGGTTGCATGGAATACCGAAGGTCATAATTTCAAACCGAGATCCTAAATTTACAGGTAAAGTTTGGAGATCCTTGTTTAAAGGATTAAATACCACGTTAAATTTTAGTACCTCTTTCCATCCTCGAACTTATGAACAGATTGAAAGAGTAAAGCAGGTACTGGAAGATCTACTTAGAATGTACGTAAAGGAGCAGCCAGGTAAATGGGAAGATTATTTACACCTGGTAGAATTTGCTTACAATAATCATTATCAAGCTTCAGCTAGGTATAGTCCTTTTGAAATTCTATATGGAAGGAAATGCAATACTCCCATCTCTTGGAGTAATCCAGTGGATAGATTAGTATTAGGATCTGAATTATTGAAAGAAATGGAAGTAATTGTAAAACAGGTACAAGGTAATCTGAAAATTGCGGAAGATCGACAGAAAAATCAAGCAAACCTTAAAGGAACTCCAAAGGAGTTCCAGGTAGGTGAACATGTTTTCATTAAGGTGAGACCCAAAAAGAGTTCTCTGAGGTTGGGTAGCTGTGCCAAACTAGCACCTCGATATTGTGGTCCTTTTGAAATACTGTCCAGGATCAGACAGGTAGCCTATCAGTTAGCTTTACCACCGAACTTAAGAGTTCACAATGTTTTTCACATTTCTCTATTAAAAAGATGTGTACATGATGCTACTCGTGTTATTAATTGGAATGATGTGCAGGTGGAACCCGAAGGAGATTTTCTGGTGGAACCGGATTGTATCCTAGAGCAGAGGGAGATCTCACTTCGAAACCGCACCATTGGTCAAGTGAAGGTGCAATGGAAGCACCTTAGTCTAGAGGAAGCCACCTGGGAATTGGAAAGTCATATGCAGGATGCATATCCAATTCTATTTCAGGGGAACTCTGAGGACGAGGAATAAATAACATCGAGGACGATGTTATAATTTAAGGGGGTGTGTATGTCGCATGCCCAAATTTGCAAAAACAATTTAATGTTATTTGAGGAACATTGTGTTAAATTTTATGCTAAGGTTGTAATTGATTACCTAGTGGGGTCAAGAATATTTAATGCAATTCAGAATATTTTATTTATAAATAAATAAATGATGAGACAACAGCTTAGGGAAGTTGTTAAAAGAGTGTTTACTGGTTAATTGGTGGAGGAGACTCGGTGGAGAGTAAACTGACAAGTGGCAACATCCTCAAACCACTTCCAACTGTTGCAGGTGGAAACTTCCCTATATTTGTGGTCATGATTCCCCAAGAAAGTGGAATCAGAGCAGGTGGCTCATTAAATGAAAATTGACCCAGAATACCTAGGCATCTCTATAAAATTTCCCATTGAATACAGCTGAGGCTGCTCATTCCAGACGTGATCATTCAGGGTGAATGAATTTACTCTAGAGAAATTCAAAGGAGGGGATTACTGAAGTGAGTTTGAGGGGTTAACTGCTGAGACTAAACTTGTTGCAGCTTCTAGGATAAAGTTCATACTGTTGAGAGCAAATTTTAATTACTGAGGTAATTGGACCAGTCAGGTGATAGAGATCTTAAAGTTGTATTCTCCACCCAGTTCTCTGCCAAGAAGACCATGAACAAGCTCGAGGGTCCTGAGGAAGCGTTGTCTGAGTGCTCTCCAGGAGTTTGGTTGGGAGGAACAAACTCCTTAAGCTGTTTTCGTCTTGTCATTAACAGGTTCTATTTGTCTTTATGTTATTTGTTTACTATCTTCAGTAAAATGTTTATTAGTTTCTAACTATAGGCATGTTAGTATTTTAGGGTTTATGAAGGAAAGAATAACTGTGTAATGTTAGACTTGGTAAAATTACAGATTATGTTAGAAATAGAAATGAATATGTAAAATGTGAAACAGATAGAATTAGAATTCCCAAAACTGTATTTTTCCACACCTAATTCAGGTAATACTCTAGTACAGGTAGGTGTTTAGGTGAATGAGATGATTTTTTTACTTGAATGAAAACTATAACTAGATTTTACTTCGTTTGCTTATGTTTGCTACTGTAAATAAGTATTAAATATTGTCTGTATTTATTTAATTCAGCTAAACTAAAAGATAGGTATGTAAAAGAAGAGTAATAATATTATTATAGAAATAATTCTAGTATTAGTATTCTGATAAAATATAGAGAATATGGTTTAACAATTTAACATAAGTAAAGTAAGTAGGCTAACATCTAAAAACCAGGTAAAAAGAATTTGTAGAAACATTTTTATTACATTGAATTCTAGACACTGTGTGTCTCTGTCTAAGACAGAAGGATTCTACTAAATCTATTTAAAACCACACAAGTCTCTACAGTAATATACCACTTAAAATCTGAAAGATAAATATTTCCTTTTTACTAGTATGCAGCATGAAAACCCTAATTATTTATTAACTGAAAATTAAAATAAATTGTAAAAATCATTAAGGAAATTATTAAATAAACAGAGCTAAGTACAAATAAGGCTATTAATGAACTGTAGGGTTTATATAATAATTAACCCTTAAAAACACAGTAGTCTTCCCATAAACTGTGCATGAAAAATCATTACAATACAGGGTAATAATGAAATTATTACATATACAAATTATTGATAGAAATAATCCAATATTCATTAAACCATTCGCAAATACAGAATCCTTTATTTAGGAGTGGCTTATAGCCTTTATAGTCAAAGGGTCAAATCTCAGGCCTACTAATAAAACCAATTATGCACAAAATATTTTTATATTAAACAGTAACAAAATATTTGCTGACAGGAGAACAAAATCTTGTTCACATTACAACCCCGACTGTTTCACAGTCTTCCATTACTAAAATTTACTGTAAAAACTGAAGTAACTCTAGATAGAGGTCGACAAGCCTCTCTGAGTTCAAAGTTGGGCTCTTTTTAAAATAAAAACGCAAAAGCATTTACATTGCTCAGGCTGTAAGGATAAAAAATCTTATAAAAACCATTTTACATCACGGCTTCAAGAGCCTACTTTACCCTGCACAAAGTACCCACAAGGGTTTCTACATAAAAACTTTGACATGCAGTAAACAAGTTTTAAAACATAACTAACGGAGAACCGAGGCTGTGCATTCACCCATAGGAACCACTTCCAATGACCATAACCTCATGCAGCAAGAAATCTCGATGGGACTGGTGCTTACCAATTGGAAGCCCACGAAAGGACTGAAGCATGAGCTCATTTTCCACCCACAGTTTTGGAGCTGGTAGCAGGAACCTCCAAGTCCAAACCAAAACTTTTTTAATACTGTTTGCATAAATAGTAAAAACCCTAAGGGATAATCGAATGAAAAGAAAAACTAAGATAGGTAAGTTACCTATTAACTTGGAATTGAAAACTGAGAAGAGATGCCACACCAAGTCACGTTGGCACCGAACCAAAAGGCAACTAACCTTGAAGTCACCTCTGCGAAGGAGAAAGCAAGAAAATCGACTCAAGTTCACAATGTAGAATCTATGGGTGAGCAATGCAAGAGTAAGACAAGTACAGACTTGGCCATAATGAGAAACCAACAACCACACTCGCGCTGTATTCTTCAACACACAGGAGAACCCAAACCATAAACAATGTTACCCAACAGTCACATTATAACATTTTCAGGCGAATGCCCAACAATAAAGGAGGTTATAGGCCTCTCATGGCCGCAAGCTCATAGCTCGGCCAGCAAGGAGGAGAACCCTCGGTCTGAAAATGAAAAGGAGTAGGGTTTGCAACGTTATAAGTCAACCAACGAATGGATGAAATCCTATCCACATGCCCTTTCAAAACTCTCAACAAGTGTGGGTCGAAACCTTAAGTCAGCGCTGCACAAAACATTTTAAATCTATCATTGCATATAACCATATGTCCTATGATTGCTAATGATAAGCAACATGCCAACGAATTATAATATGCCATGGGAATCAACATAGTATAGGTTTAAAGCTATATAAGTTTTGCTTGCCATCATTTCGACTTCATCTTAGTATTTGTTTGATAGGAAATACTACATTAGGTATAAGTTAACACATTTGTTATAACCTGAAATACTATGGTATTATAGTTATAATTTGAATACTATGGGCACAACTCGGTTACTATTTTATCCAAGAAGATATCCATGCTTGCAAACAAGATGAATAAGTATGGTGTAGTTTTAGAACTAGTAAAAGGAAGTATGGAATAGTTATGACATAAGCTTATGACTATAGTAAAATGGAAAAGCCTTAAATTTCTCAAAACAAAATCTTTATGCTGTTAATTGAAGGAGTCTTCAAGAAACTGAAGACTAACATTAATGGAGAATTTCTCATAAAGAGTCTAGTAACTCATTGTTAACTTTATAATTGAAAAACATAGGAACATGTTCGTGCTTTAAGAAAAGGACACCTTGAGTATTGAAGTGTGAATAGCTGCGAGATCACTAAGCAGTCGAAGTAAACTTAAACCAAAACCACAAGCTCTATGCTCTCTTTGGGAATCTATAAATAACCAGTACTGTAAACACAAGAAAACTAACCATGTACTATAGACTTTTCGAAGATAATCATCATACGACTAAAGGAACTTTGGTAAGTACTTGCTTTGGTATTTTAAACCATTATTTAGGTTTTTGATGGAAATTCAATATGGAATTAGTTATAAATACATTCATAGATTCATAACAACGAAAGAGAATTCACATTACCTCCTCGAAGACAAGCAACTTATTTAAACTTTTCTTATACTAGCATCTTAACATGCTAGGAAAGTACTTTTCTCGACGTAATTTAAAATAAACACCTACAGGATCTTACACTTACCTGCTAAACCTGTAAGAACCAGCAGTCCATTTGAGTTAGCAAAATGCTAAGTAAGCCCCGATCTCAATCAATATTTCTTACCTACTTGACAAAAGTAAATCATCAGTATATCTAGCAGCAACTAAATGCAAATCCTTTTTCTAACGATGATGAAATTAAAGCTATTAAGTCATTAATAGAATTAACACAGGTGTTTAAGATTACATCCTTAGTTTACAAGTTCTTTTATTGAAACAAACCTTTGACCTTTCATAAACTGTTTCATTTTCCACTAACCGTTAGCAGTTACTTAGCTGCGACTTTAGACATTTTATGTCACTTTAAAAAAATTTATTTTTTACGAAATTTTGGGTTATTACATTGTTCTTGGGATGAATACAAGTTTAAGTGAGTGTTATGTTTTATGTTATTGTGTCTCTTTCAAGTATGTTATAGTAGATAGATTGGGTATGGAGAATTCAGAGTGACGTGAGGGGTGGGGGGGGTGGATCAGATGATCTTCCACCTTCACTTGGTTAACCATGTTTAGTTAAGAATAAACTATTCTCGAAATAGAGAGAAGCTCATACCAGTATACCCCTTCGATCTAGTTAGAATATGATACATGTTTATTTGAATATTTATTTATCATTTAGTTATGTATACAAACTTATTATTCCATCTTGATCTTAGCAAGTGTTCACATGCAACATAAATGCAATTAATAACTATTAGTAAATCTAGTGACTTATGGTGAGTAAAACATATATACATTTTCTTTAATCTTATGATTTTTAGATGGATGTTTTCTATTGACTATCTTGTATTGAATATAATTTTATTGACTATAATTTTTAGATTGTATAGTTGAACAGGGAATTGATATGCTTTGAGTGATGAAGGGATTACATGTAGAAAAACATTCAAATTGAAGCGTATAATGTGGATGTTCACAAATGACTTGAATTGGTGTGATATTTTGATCACTGCTGTAGAATGTTGTGTGCTAACCATTATATTAAAACTTCTTGCTCGGTTGTTGTAAGTTGTACATTTATAATGTAGTAGAAATAGGAACCATAGTTGTAAGTTGACTCATGAGTTACTTATGAAGATATAGTATAAAAATATTATATAGTATTTTAAGTTCATCACTTAAGACCTTTTTTCAGCATATATGACAACAATTATGATCGCAACATGATATAGTATATTAAGGCTGCAATTTAAGACCTTTTGTCAACATATATGACAACATACTTTGTAATTGTTAAATATACTATCCATTAAGTGAAGGATTAATGTAATCATGTGATGTTTGTGTCTACACTGTTTAACAGTTAGACCTTTGAAATTGTAGTTGTAGATTAAAAGTTTTGATAGGTGTTAAGCTATTGCATATTCTGAAGCTAAATTTACTTCTAAAAGTCATTATAAGCAAATAGAGAGGCGTGGTACAATTTAAATTGGGTTTAATCCATACAATTAGTATTTTAGGCACATTTTCATATAATGGAGGAAAAAAACTATGGCTTCTATAGATGTTTGACTAACATTATATATTTCCCGATCTTAATGAGTAAAACTCTGTTTCAACGCAATCTTGGACATGTTTGGTATCTAGATTAGTTTAACTTTTCTATATCACAAGTGATGATCTTATTTTTGTGATACAAATCCATGTTGATATGTCTATAGGATTGTATGAAGCTATAGGCTTATACAAAGAATCAAAAGTAGTTGAATCTAAAGAGAATCTATAGATAACTAGAAACGATATTAGCTTAATATATATGTGTTTAGTGTTGAATCCTCGTTGGTGTTGTAGGTGGCCTACTTTGACTTGTGTATAAATTTAGGCTTTTATTCCATGTAGAAATAGAGCCTTGATGCAAAGAAGAAGCATGAGAGGTAGATCTTGCTACATGATAATTCTCACTAGTATGCACAGGGAAAATAGAGAGAAGAACAAAGAGTCTGAATCACATGAAGAAGTGAAGAATGAAGAATTTATTGATGATCAATAATGAATTTATTGATTATTAAAATATTAATACATACTTATAAAGGAAAATGGGGTTGGTGGAAGACAACTCATGCTAGCTCATAAATCAGGCTTACTAAATATGATAAACCCCCATAGGTGGATAAATCACTTTCCAACTCTGTCAAGGACATCACGAATTAGATAAAGCATGAGTGAGTTTTCAAGAGTGATGGAAAAACATGCTAATCCTAGAATCTAGAGAGAAAATCATGGATTATGGGTTGGCAACAAAAGATAGAAGTTTCCTAGTTGACTAGCTTTACCTTATCCACTAAAAAGCTAGAATAAAGCAGGATACAGAAAAAATCTCCAGGAATATGTATGTTACACATGATTCTCGTCATGACCGTGTAGTGAGAACCAAAACATCAAAAAATTCCTCAAATCCTAAGAATGTGAAGTTAGACCATATCCAGGATTCATATTTTCATACTTGAGTCCACCACCACATTTTTCCCTTATGTAATGAGTGTTACCCCTTTTAGTAACGCCACTTGTTAGTTGATAGTAAGAGGTGACACCACCTATTCCATTTTATCAATGAGATATGCACCCCTGTTAATGCTCTGTCTTCGTGTAAAAAGAGAAGTGCTTGACTTTCAAAAGGAAAAAGAGAAGATTCACAAATCTTCTCGAAGATCAGCTTCATGGCATCCTCATCCCTACCTTTGTGGACCACCTGGACTTGAGATCCCCCCTAGTATAATATCCCTTCCACCTCATCCACCATTTTCTCATCCATTCCTATCCTCCCAAGAGCTATAAGTAGTGGCTCACCCCTCATGGGTAAGGGGAGGAAAGTTATTTTGTTGCACAAAAGTTCTGGCCAAATCTACGGTGAGCAAAGAGAAGACAAGTTGAAGCTTTGAGGACAAGACTTGCTATCAGAGGAGACATCACAACACTAATTCATATTGGTTGTAATATCTCTTTTCCATTGGATTATGCAATAAATAGTTTCTTTCCCATAATTCTCATTGTGTCTAACCAACTAGTTTTATTACCAAACTCCTTATTCTTTGACATAATATATTACATTGCATTTGGTACTCTTGATCTTGTGTGCTTTGTGATGTGTTATTGTATGTGAATTGTGGAGATATGGCATTCTTGAAGGCTGGAGCATCACATTGTTTTGCAGGTGAAAGTTTCATTCCAAACATCTTACTATCTTAGGGAAAGTGCATTTTACTGTTATTACTCATTTGTTGTAGTTGTGAAGGGATTTCAAGATAGGGAAACAGATCCTGTCTGCAAGAGGTGAGAATTTCAAGAAACAAATCTAGCGACTCTGTTGGGGAAGGACATTCAAAACTTCTTATCCTTGGTTTTCAATTTAGAACTTCTGATCTTTCTTGGTTTTCGGTCTTTTTCTTTATTCCAAACTTCAACTTTTTCAGTGATCACATATACTAGTTTTGTAGTGAGATTTGGTTTCATTTTGACCATATCTGCTTAGATCTGAAACATATATGCTTCATATGCTTAATTTTCCTATAATTTTTATCATTTGATGTTGGTTATCTGACCTCTAACTTTCTCTTTTTTCGTTTTATTTTTTGTTTTGGAACTTACAACAGACACCACACCTTCAATAGGGACAAGAAGCGATGCCACAGTGTATAGATAATGAATAACACGCATTTCCACCGCTTTGTTTCAGTGTATAAGAGGCGGTGCCCATGTGGTAACGCTCTGTCAATAACCTCTGAGAAGCAGTGCCAGGTAGGGTTTTATACCTCTGCAATTTCAAAACTGAAAATCAATCTTTTCCTTTTCTGAGTTTGTTTCTGGCTTCATGATTGATATTTGACTATTAATTCAAAATCTGGAAAGTGGTAAAGGCTTGTTTCATTTTTTCTTAAAGAGCTAGGTTGTTTTGGCTTGATTGTTTGCTTGATATGATTGAGTTTGCATTTTGAAAGAGTGCTTGGAAGTTGTATAATCAGATCTCTAATTGTTGTTAGGTCGGCTGAAAAGAAAGTATTTTGCTTTTGGTTTCTTTATGTTCATTCTTCATAGGTTAATGAAAGATTGCTTTTGCTTTTGATTAAGAAGAAAAATTTGAAATTGATCATAATTATATTTGAGTATGAACCATTGGATACTTGATTAGTTGTACAAACTTTCAGGCATTCATTTTTTTTCCTTTCTTTACATGCTATTTTCTCAGCAAAAATGTCATAGCTTGAGTTATGTCTTTTTACATTTAAAGAATTTAAAAGAGTCTAGTATGCTAAGTAGTTGCAGCATCTCTATTTTTGGAAAAGAGATCTTATTTCATTTACTTTCAAGATTGGTTATTAGAAGTATTTTGCTTGCTTGCATTTGGAAAATAGTTCAGCATGATTGTTTGGGATTTCTTGTTTGGAAACGAAAATTGAATCACTACCTCTCCTGTAAGTAGGGAATACCCTGAAAGATAAAGTGAAAATTTTCATGATCATGCTGCATGGTTTTACTTTTGCTTTCCACACCTCATGCATTCACTTAATTGTATAAGATAAAATTAACGCTAGTTCTAGGTTAAAAATTTTAGTAACTTGAGTGATAAGTTGGAAGGCGTTTTTCGAAGTCTATAAACATAGGAGTTGTCATTCTATTCCATGCACTGCATATCTGGGGCTTGTAGTTCTTCCACAACCGGTATATCGAACAGCCTTTCACATACCCTTGAGGTATATAGAAGGTAATTCACGTACTCAGTAGTAAATGGCAAGGCTCATGTCGAATGGTTGTGCATTAGACATCACTAACATGGAATTGAGCTCCCACGTACGTTACGTATATAGGGAGACCCCTCTAGGATACCTTAACCAACTAAGAAAATACTTTTGGTCATCTTGTTGGAGCAACGCACCGAGAACAACACTCGGGGATCTACTATGCACGTGTCGTCCAGGTAGTTGGGTATTGGAGAAAGGGTACGGTCCCAATGGTCCTTCTCGCATTTTACTGTTGGACCCTGCAATATATTATGAGTTGCAAGGACTTGACAATCCTAGTGAGGAACTAAATTTTTATCAACCCCTCTTATCACCAAAGCTTTCTTGTGACCTTATCTTACGTAGGAGTGGTTTTGTGTGAGATTCTAGTTTCAAACCCTAGGTTAGGTTTTCTGTGACCAACAATCTGGTTGAATTACCTTTGAGACGATCTCGAAGAGTCCAAATATTACCACCTGACTTTCTTCCTGTTTCCGGAGAGAGTGCAATGGAAGCCATAGACCAAGATCTCATAGTTGATTCCCATGTGGAAGGGAATCCAGTTATGGAAGTTGGGGAAGAATTTACTTATTATGATAATCCCTTGGTCGAACAGCCTCCTGCTGCTGATACTACCTTTCATTTTCCAATGGAATTCCAAACTGTTTCATCAATTTGGGTATTCAATCACCCATCTTATGATACTATAGGAGTAGATTTTGGTCTAAATGAACCTTTTCGAAGAATTCCCTAGGGAAAGCCATTTCTGAATATGGAACTATTGAGACCTCCTTCATTACTCCTCTAAGGAAAACCCTTAGAGAATCCGTCAAATGCAGAATTATTCCATAACTCTATTGAACATTTGTGTAACCTAGGAGATAAAATAAAAAGGAGAATCCTTTCTCCTCTTCCCCGTCGTTCAGAAATGACCCCCCAAGGATACCGTGCACTTTCATCGTCTCAAGTAGATCCTGTTTTAGGAACACCAACTTGAGTTTCAATACATTATGATCCAAGTCAACCCTGCATTCCTACTCCTTTAGTTCCAAATCCTTGCTCTACCTTTGGTTCTCCCATATCTTCTTATACAACTGGGGAGAAACCCCCAACCCAATTTGTTTCATTAGTGGAGTTACTCATATTATGAGTTAGAGCCATGATGTGGGACATCCAGTAGCCATTGTTCCATCAACAAACACCAATACAGTTATTCCTCCTTCTAGTATAGGCCAACCCTTAGGGGTACAACCTACAGTTATTCAACCTTCTTGGGGTTATACTTACCCAGGAAAGCAACCACCTGTAAGCAATGTTAATTATCAACCTACATCTTCAGGGATTGTTTATCCTAGGATGTCTTACCCCAGAAATATGTTTATGCCATGGGGAAAACCTAATTGGTCATATATTCCTATGCCTGGAGGAACGTCTATGAATACTGTTGGAGGTTATGAAGGGCCACCTTTTGGAGGGTGACCCAGTTGAGGCACAACTTTTGGAGGCCCATCTTCTGGAGGACCACCACCCAGAGGACCATCACCCAGAGGACCACCATCTGGAGGACCACCACCTAGAGGAACACTCCCTAGAGAACCCCCTCCATCTGGAGGCCCTCCTTTTGGAGGCCCAACTCCATCGGGAGGATCATTTACAAATACACCACCCCTACAACCAGTATAGCAGTCGACCTATGGTCCTACTGGTATACAGATGCCATATCATATTACCAGTATGTACAACCTAATCGACAACTTCTATTTTTTGGAACTTTGGACTTTCCTAATTTGTCCAATTTGATCAATGATCCCATCCATCACAACCCTTCGTGGACTGCAATCCCAATCAATTTACCACCAAACATCCCTAATTTTGATGGGAAGCAATGAGAGGATCCAAAAAACCACGTTATGACATTCCATATATGGTGTTCTTCTAACTCCTTGATGGATGATTTGATTCGTTTAAGGCTCTTCCAGCGAACTTTGACTGGAACGGATGCCAAGTGGTACATTGAGCTTCCACAACATTCATTTGTGGATTTCAACTCATTGGAAACATTTTTTCTTACCCATTTCCAACTGCCTATCCGTTACAAAACCGGTACGGATCTTTTAACTTCCCTTCATCAGAATACTTCCACCCATATATCAGATCATATTCATGAGTGGAGATGGAAGCAGAGACTCATTAAATCTCTATCCCAGACCAATTGTTGGATAATTGGTTTACAAAATATTTGTTGCCTCCCATTTCCCGTGATGTTGCTATGGGCGGTGTTGTCACTGAAGAGCAGGCTATCAGCCAGGCTCAGTATTTGGACTTGGTTTATTCTCAGTATGGAACTTTGTATGATATGATCCCTTAATCTCCTCATCCTAGCACAGACCCTGCCAAGCCACTTGTATAGATTCATGTTGATGGTGTTGTAGGTTCAATCCAACCCCCATCTGTAGCAAAACCTTCTAAGCAACAAAGTACTTCTACCACTAATCCTTATACTCCTATGGTTTCTGCTAAGGTGAATGTTATTCAAACTATGCAAATGCCCAGTAATAAAAAGAAAGGAAAAGGAAAAGGTAAAAAGTCAGAAAATCGACAAGAGAACCCCAAGACTATGACCTCGGAGAATGACAACAAAGGTAAGAGGAAGGGTAAGTATCCTTGCCTACTGTGTGGAGGTGACCACTTCACGAAAGAGTGCCCTCGTCATGAAGAAATTAATAAGTTTTTGAAAAATAACCTTATACCAATGGTACTTACCAATCCTTTTCCATCTCAACAGTAGTTAATTGACCACATGTCTTCACAAGGAACCTCTAATTCTACTGAAAATATCCGAATGATGTCCGCTAAAACTGCTAAATTGACTACACTTAGTCAGACATATGACAAACCAGTAAAGAAGAAGGACAAAGGAACTTCTTCCAAGAAAGTTCCTCCTACAAATTCTTCTCCTCCACCCCCATCTAATGGCCCTCTTACAATTGAGAAACCTAACCGCGACTTGATTTTGCACCCACCTAAGAGTGCTCTCCATAAATCTGTACTTAATCCAAATGCTCGAGCCACCCAATTCTACAATGTCATTGAAGATTTGGCTCAAGCACCTTATGCTATGTCTACATTGGAGGTACTCCAATGTTTCCCTACGCATCGTAGAAATATGTTGATAGATTTAAGTGCCTTAGACCTGAATAATACTACTACTATTCATTTTAATGTGGAGAATTATAAGTCAAGATTATCTCACCATCTCGCATTTCAGATCTCAACCAGGGTAGTTGGGAGGAAGTTAAATCATACTGTATTAGATGAAGGGGATTCCACTTCAATGTTGTCTATGTCTTGCTAGAGAGCCATTGGTTCTCCCCAACTTAATAAGTCACCTACAACTTTGAAAGCTTTCGACGGACGATATTTCCAACCTCATCGTTTGTTACCGACACTATCGATCGAGCTTGGGGGAAAGATTATTTCCATTCAAATGGAAGTGGTCAACACTCTATTAGATTACAACATGTTATTGGAGAGAAACTGGTTTTATGCCATGATGGTTATCTCTTCGACGGTTTTTCATGCTCCCCAATTCCCTAAGTTAGGGAAGATTGTGACCATAGATCAGCTTGGATTTTTTTCACCTGATGTTACTGCCCCTTCCGTAAACAATATTCCTATTCTAGGGAAATCCCCTTTGCCTTATCAATCGATCGGGGTTGGGATGTTGAAGGATTCAACTGTTATGGGTGTGTTTCCCTTGACCCCTCCTAATACAGAAGTAGAAATTGTGAATATGATATGCACACTTGGACACATTCCTAAAGGTAAATAATTTGTTGAGACATCCTCTTTAGGTCCTCATGAATTACTCTACGATGCCATACAATATGCTTCCAATGTACACTATGATGATATTCATCTAGTGGTATCGGATCCTTACCACCTACCATATTGGCTAGAACCCTCTCTCTCCATTCAAGACTATCTCTCGCACATTTTCCCATTAGATGAGTCTATTATGGATGTCATGAGTGAGGATGAACTTGTATGGGAAGACCATCACCATATATCCTCTTTCCTTCCCAATGCCAATTTAGTAGACTCTGATTTTGTTTCTCGCATTAGTTTTGATATCGTCGAAAAATCCTCAAACGCCTGTGTTGTTACAAGACAGTGATTCCGAAGGGAACTTATGTAATATCACTCATGTGACTCCCATCGACATATCAGTGAATCCTGGAACTATTGAACATGTTCAAGTAGGCCAGAACTATTCAACTAAAGAAACTGAAAAGTATAGAGCTTTATTCAAATAGTTCCAAGATGTTTTTGCTTGGACATATGAAGAAATTCCTGGGATTGATCTGTCCATCGTTCTACACAAGATCAAGACTTACCCCACGACAAAACCAGTACGGCAAAAACTTTTTCAAGTCCATCCAAGGAAATTTGTAGCAATAAAAGACGAGGTTGAGAAACTTTTGAAATCTGGTTCTATTTATCCCGTACTAATAATTGAATGGGTATCTAATATTATTCATGTAGCTAAGAAGTAGGGAAGTATTAGGGTTTGCATTGATTTCCAATATTTGAATAAGTCTTGTCCCAAGGACAACTTTCCTACTCCGTATATCGATTAAATCATTGATCACTATACTGGGAGCATCATATTCTCATTTATGGATGGCTTTTTCAGCTATAATCAAATAGAAATTTTACCTGTCTACCAACATAAAACGACATTCATTTGTCCGTGGGGGACCTTTTCTTATTGGAAGCTACCCTTTGGTTTGAATAACGTTGGAGCTACATTCCATTGGGCCATGTCCTACGCTTTTCAAAATATTAAACACAATGTGGAACCATACCTGGATGACCTCCCTGCTCATTCTCAGCAGAGGGAGGATCACCCATGGAATCTTAGGGACATTTTCCTTCGATGTCGTCATTATCACATTCGGCTCAATCCACATAAATGTGTTTTCTGTGTTGATACTGGACATCTTCTTGGCTTCATGGTTTCCAAAAATGGCATCCAGATAAATCCTTTGAAGATAGCTATTATTTTGACCTTACCCGCCCCGACTAATATTACTCAACTCCAAAGTTTGAAAGGGAAGGCAAACTTTCTTTGTCGTTTTGTGTTCAACTTTGCAGAAAAGACACATGTCTATATGTGTATCCTGAAGAAGAACACTTTGTTTCTTTGAGATGACCAGCCCAAAGATATTTTGATAATTTGAAACATGCTCTGACACATTCATCAGTGTTGCACCCCCCAAATTATTCAAAATATTTTTTGCTTTATGTTGTTGCCTCCACTACTACCATCGGTATGGTTCTAGTGCAGGAAGATCTCAGTGGCCTAGAACATGTGATTTACTATTTAAGTAAGAGTCTTCTTGACTTTGTAACTCGCTATTCACATGTGTAAAAGATAGCTTTGGCTACAGTTGTTATTGTACAGCGTTTTTGTCACTACATTCTACTATGCACTAAATTGTCCTCGCTGATCAAAACCATATGTATTACATTTTGACTTGTCAAGTGCGAGTGGGAAAGTATTCCTCGTTGGATAGTTATCCTGTAGGAATTTGATCTCGAGTTCGTAAGGCTACTTTCAAGAAGTCCTTACTCTTTGCGGAGTTAATGTGTGATCTTCGCTGTGATCTCATGGAATTTGAGCCCAATGATTCATTTCCAGATGAATTTTTGTTTCTGATTAGCACAACTGACCTGTGGTATGGAGATTTGATTATCTATCCCCAAACCTAAATATTTCAGCTTGATATGTCCCGTGACGATCGTCGACACATTCGTCACCACACTAAATATTACCTCATTCTGAATGACACGTTATACCGACATGGTATAGACTCTATTCTCTGACGATGTCTTACTCATGACAAGACTGAACAAGTCATGAATAAATGCCACTCTAGAGCTTGTGGAGCTCATC
Source organism: Pseudotsuga menziesii (assembly GCA_001517045.1). NCBI lineage: Eukaryota > Viridiplantae > Streptophyta > Pinopsida > Pinales > Pinaceae > Pseudotsuga > Pseudotsuga menziesii. The sequence goes on along the minus strand of LPNX010039048.1, from coordinate 26,699 downwards.
TTTATGGGATGGCTATAGCTAAGAAAATCCTTCATGTTGGGTATTTTTGGCCTTCAATCTTAAAAGATTGTCATGAGGCAGTTAAAAGGTTCCCACCCTGTCAACTCTTTTATCCAAAAAAGCACACCCACCCTACTCCTTTATACCCCGTCATTGCCATTGGCCCTTTTTCCAAATGGAGGATATCTTCCATGCATTGTATGCCTACCTCAACTGGGGGGCATGTTTACATCATCGTAGCCATGGAATATTTCACAAAATGGGCTAAGGAAATGCCTACATATGCATAGGATGGTAATACTTTCTTCCCCTTCCTTTTCAATCACGTAATATCTAGGTTTGGAGTTCCACAATCCATATTCACTGATCATGAATCACATTTCCGTAATCAGATGATGGCTGAGTTGATTACTAAGATGGGTTTTCGAAATGAGAAATCAAATCCTTATTATCCTCATGATAATGGTCAAGTTGAATCCATTAACAAAGTCTTGAAGACTATGCTACGTAGAATGGTTGAAGATCATAAGTCCAACTGGCACTTAACTCTATTTTATGCACTATGGGCTTATAAAACTTCGGTTAACACAAAAACTGGTTTTACGTCGTTTCAGTTGGTCTGTGGACTGGAAAATATAGAAATTATAAATCCTTGATGGCATAAGGAATTTCATAAACAAGCTAAGGATCTAGAAACACAATTAACCTCACAGAGAATTGCAGAGAATTAGCATAAGGAGAGAAGAAGAAGAATTAATGAACACACATTAATGAATGATCATGAATAATTGATAATTGATATTATTACATAGGTAATACATCCTTATAAAGGAAAATAGAGTTGCTAGAACATCCTTATAAAGGAAAATAGAGTTTCTATAAGACAACTCAAGCTAGCTCATAAAGCAGGCTTAATAATTATGATAAACCCCATAGTTGGATAAATCACTTTCCTAATCTACCAAGCACCTCATGAATTAACAATATCATTTGTGAGTGATGATGAGTGAAGGAAATATTTTCTAATCCTAGAATATGGAGAAAAAATAATGGAGGATTGGTTGGCAACAAAAGTTGCCAGTTTCCTAGTTGTCTAGCTTTACCTTATCCATAGAAAAGCAGGATGAAGTAGAATCTATTGTAAAGTGCAATTACCAATTCTAGATGTCCATAAAGTGGTCAAGGTCAACCCATAATCAGNTGGCAAGTGTTGACTCTAAGGTGCAAGTGGATGCCAACTATCTAAGCTAGTGGGTAGGAAATTAATCAAATAATGATTAATTATTTTATGAGTGGGTTTAATATATTCTAACACCCCCCTTTAATCCTAACTTTATGATGATATCTCTAAACTAACCAGAAATATATATGCATATAGGGCCCAGCAACAAGGCTATGGTCACCCTTTTACAATTTATCTTGTCCAAATAAATGAGGAAAGAGGCAAAACCTCAAGGGGAAAATTCTACCTCAAGAAAGGACATGAAAAGAAATACCAAAAAATGTTGAATTGTTGGTGTTGTTGCTGCTCCAAACTAAATGCTGATTTCTGGGCGAATATTCTTCTTGGTAAGAAGATAAATCTTCTCACCTGGATCAAGGACAGTTGCAGGATGGAAACTAGGACCATGTAGAACAACTAGGATCTAATGATGTGAAGGAAATACTGAAGCATCTTGAGACTTGTAATCAGCTCCAAGATGATGAGATGAATTGAACTTCGAACCAGTAGAGATGAAATGAGCTCCATATGGGTGAAATAATTGTCCGAGGAAATGTATAATGTCTTCATCTTCATTTCAACGGAGAGGATGTGTGCAAGTGATAATGTAGGAACATAGAGAGGGCATAGGATCAAAGAGTGTGATAACATGGGCTTCATGGGTTGATCTAGCTTTCAAAGAATCTAAGAGATCACATAGAATCACAATAGTAGACTCATGGGAATATACTGGTAAAGATTTCTATGTGGTAGAAGAATGTAAGGAGGAAAGGTAGTGATGTTCAAAATCTTCAAGGAGGATCTGAGAATGAGTGCCAACAACAAAGTAGGAGTTGTAGAAGTGCATGGGATCAAGTATGGTAAGTGGTAAGACACTAAAAGGACTTGATTTGGCTAAGCAAACATCCTGGAAGTCATTGGATTGCACACCATCCAGGAGAGAGGCATGCACAAAGTGTGAGAGGTCTGGCATATGGATCTCAGAATCCATGATAGAAGACATAAAGAACACTGAATGTGTGAGTGAATCATCAATAGAAATAGTATCTCCATTAGTCACTTATTTTTAATCAACAACATCATAAGAAGATGAATCAAGATCTTCTACTTCAAGAGACACAGAAAAAGATGGCTCTTCAATATTTGCTTCTTGATTGAAAGAGGAAGCATTCGAATCAAGGAGAGTAGTAGCATTAGGAACTGTATGAGAAACTTCTTCTTCATGATCAACTTCATCAGAGACTGTAGAGGCCGAGACATATTTAGAGAGAGAAATCATTGAGGAGCTAGAGGTACTCTCCACATATCTAGAAGGATCCTCATTGTCCTTTCCCAAAACTCTATCCAATGTTGTCCAGAGATCCTTTGGGTATTAAACAGAATCAATAAGATAGCGCATGCTTAAAGAGATATCTAGACAAATAGCTCCAATTGTTCTATCACATTCATTCAACCAGTCACTTGGCTCTTCATAAGACTCTTCACCAGATCCAATAGATATCTCATAGAGACCTTGTCTCTTTAGAGATGAAATCATCTTAAATTTCCACTCTGAATAGCTTGTGAACGGAGAGAGAAGAGGAACCAATACTCTTGAATCCATTCAAAGTTGAACCTGCAAAATAAACCTACAAATCTGAAAAGGAGGATTAATTAATGCACTCTCAAAGATCTGATATCATGTAGATCTTTGATATCCTGTGCTCTGATACCATGTAGAAATTCTAAAGCCTTGATGGCATAAGGAATTTCATAAACAAGCTAAGGATCTAGGCACACAATTAACCTCACATAGAATTGTAGAGAATTAGCATAAGGAGAGAAGAAGAAGAATTAATGAGCACACATTAATGAATTATCAATAAATGATAATTGATATTATTACATAGTTAATACATCCTTATAAAGGAAAATAGAGTTGCTAGAAGACAACTCAAGCTAGCTCATAAAGCAGGCTTACTAATTATGATAAACCCCATAGTTGGCTAAAGCACTTTCCTAATCTACCAAGCACCTTACGAATTAGCAATAGCATGTGTGAGCGATGATGTGTGAAGGAAATACTTTTTAATCCTATAATATGGAGAGAAAATAATGGAGGATGGCTTGGAAACAAAAGCTGCCAGGTTCCTAGTTGAATAGCTTTACCTTATCCACAGAAAAGGAGGATAAAGCAGATAAATCATAATAGAGCAGAATTTGCTGTAAAGCACAGTTAACAATTTTGGATGGCCATAAAGTGGTCAAGATCAACCCAGAATCAGAAATAAATCATTCCTGGGATATCGATGGCAAGTGTTGACTCTAAGGTGCAAGTGGATGCCAACTATCTAAGCTAGTGGGTAGGAAATTAATCAAATAATGATTAATTATTTTATGAGTGAGTTTATTATATTCCAACAAAAACCGTCCTACCTATTGAATGTAAGATCTCATCACTCAAGCTTGCAGTTGAGATTCTCCCAAACACTTATATCAAAGAAGAACGTGTTTTGTATTTGACAAACCTTGATGAGAACCGAAGAGATTTCGCCTTAGCTAATGAGGCGCATAAAAAATGCATTAAGGCTCAATACGACAAATTCGTTCAACATCGTGTATTTAATGAAGGTGACATGGTTCTGACCTATGATCAAAAGCATGACAAAATTGGAAAAGGAAAGTTGGAATCCATGTGGTATGGTCCCTACATCGTGAGTAAAGTCTTAGAGAAAGGGGCCTACGAGCTTGTAGATTATGATGGGATATGTTTCAGGAAACTTCACAATGGGTTGTACCTGAAAAGGTACGATGCTTAAAGACATTTATGTTATAGTACCTTGTATATATGTACATTGATTTACTTTTTGGTGTGTTTTTAGTATTTCAATATGGTTTTGAATTTTTATCAGTATTGTTTATACCATGTTTTGGTTAAGCATATCAAAAGGATTTATATGGTTTTGTTGATGGTGCTTGCCTTCATACCCTAAACCTTGCTTCAGTTGCTTGGGTGTTATATTCCCCAACTCATGACTTAGTTGGTTCAAGAGCGGTTTGTGTAGGTCCAGCCACCAATAACACGTCGAATATCATGCGGTAATAGGTTTGTTGACTGAGCCTGCATCTTGGGACATTGATAAATTGGTAGTCTTAATGGACTCACAGTTAGTGTTTTGTCACTTAAATCATGTATATGCCATTTGAAACCCTACACTTCTTCGTCTTTTTGAAGAGTGATTTTGTTAGAAAGATCATTTGAAATTATTACTTGTCAGGCATATTCCTAGGTCTTGTAACAATATTGTAGACTCATTATCCAATTACATATTGGAACAGTATGTTGCTCACACATAACATTTGATAAGTGAAACGTGGTTCATTGTAAATAAACATAATCTATAAAAATACATAAAAAACTCATATAAATATCATTCCACATTTGAACACAGATAAGCCGCCATAGATAAGTCTATATATATATATAAAGAGTGTTTTACAACAAATATGGTCTCGATACCCCGACTGAAGGACACTGGCTTTCAAATATACAAAAATGAAAAAATATTGAAGCTAGATATATTTCAGTGTCTACAATATGTAGGACAACTAGTGATGTTCATGGTAACACATGATGGCTCTTGCTACCCTCCATAGCAGGCATCCAAATCGACTCAATACTCCAGTGGTATGGCTTTGATACCTCCTGGGGAGGTCATCAACAGAAATTTCTAGAATATCTAGAGTTAATCGGTTGAGGTTCTCCTCCAACTCAGTCAACTCGTCATCTCCTATGTGGACAAAGTGGCCTCCACTCGCCTATCAATTGGGGAGGAATCCCCAGGTCGTGCATCTCCTACATCTGCATTAAAATTTTGGTCTTGTTAACATCCATAAAAATTCTAAAACATAAAATACAAAAATAATCAATGTATTGAGTATTCTTCTTACCAATGTCGCCCCATTAGGCACCTGCTGGTAGGGCTAGATCCGAATCACCTATAAAATCAGTTCGATCGTATGTGTAATCCTCTATCATGAGTACTTGGTCATCCAACCAGCAAAAGAAAGCACTCATGTACTTGAATTTGGACTGTTATAGCTGATTTTACCACATCAGGTGAATCACACGTGTATGGCCTTCCCCTATCCCTCTACAGACTCCTTAGACCCCTTGGACCATTTTTTTTCCTTTGATGTTTCCTAGAGCATCCCTATAAACATGTGAAAATTGCTATACGCGACTTTTAAACCCCTTATCGCATATATACGCGGGTTTGACCTCTAAAACCGCGTACATCGAGATGTGTACAAAATCCAAATCCTTTTGGATTTTTCCTTGACATGGATCCAACTCACTTGTCTCCTAGACTTCCATATGCCTTGAGATTGCTCGGATTTGACCTTTCATTACCCCATTGAAAAGCTATATAAGGAAATCTTTGGATACATTGAAGGCATGAGAGAATTGAGAGCAAAGAAATTATAGTCCATTGTTGCCAGAACTTGTGCTTGAGTCTGCATCCCTTTGTCCCTTGGAGCACTTTGGTGTTCTTCCCAAGCTTTCCTTTTGCTTGTGAGCTTGCTATCAAGAGATGGAGGACTGAGGTGGTGGAGGCCCAAGTGGGGGATTCAGTTTCTCCGATTCGCAGACGTGCCGACAGAGGTTGTATTCATTGTAATCTCTGATTTTATATTAATAGAAATATATTTTCCTATCCAATCATGTATGTTTGAATGAATATTTTATCCATGGATAATTTCAAATGCTTATACATTGTTAATTATATATGCTAGAGTCAATCTAACACCAATATATATAGTATGCTTGTCTTGTTTACTTGTTGTTGAGGAAGTGCTTCATCAATTCAAGCTAAAGTTGGAAATCTCAACGGGGATCTACTTCAATCGTCCGGAATAAGGTACGAGGTCTGATCCTTTAGTGTTAGATGTTTGATTTCTCTTGCATATTGTGGTACCCCAAGCCATAGGAATTTCTCTCCGTAATAGAATTGGCGACTTCGTTGGGGAGTTCCTAGTAGTTGTCCTTTGGGGGTTTTCTATTGGCATTCAATGACTTTGAATTGCTCTTTTTTCTCTGTTTCTGTGTCGGGTCTGGGGGCATGTTTGCCTGGTAGTGTCTAATTGGTGTGAAGTTTGTCTCAGCTTATCTGTTTGCCTTTATTTTTATGCACCTTTCTTCCTGTACGTGAGTTTTTAAATCACAGTCGCGTATATACGCAGGTTTCACTGCTATTTCCATGTACATAGGCGGGTTTACTGCGAACAGTCGTGTATGCCCTTAGTTTTTCCTTCTAGATGAAGATTGATTGTTGCTGGGTGAATTTTGATGATTATTGAGTCTCCTTTGATACTGCTAGAGTCTGTATACACCTCTGTTTCTAACCATAGATGTTTTTTTAGGGTAAAATTTCTTTTTTGAAGAATGTTCTTGTCATTGCATTTTCAATTTTTTGTTTTAGGATTAGTGCATTAGATTTCTTTTACCTTAGTACTTTGCTTGAGTGCTGCTTGATTGTACTTGCAGAGTCTGGGGGTTGTAGAATCATTCTTTTGCTTTAATATCTCATTTTTATTTCAAAAAATCCAAAAATATTTTATTATCATTATGCATTGCATCTTGCATTTTGCATAGTACTTGCACTAGGTTTGCTTTGAAGTATTAGTCAGGATTTCATATAGGAAAGTTTGCATTTATCATTTGAAGAAAATTGTGCATTTCACGTAGTAGCATACCCTGTTTTTCATGGACACAATGCATTTGCATTGATTGTTAGGTGTGCATTTTGCTTCATGTTGTGTCATAACGCCATTAGTTGCATGGCCATATACCTCTTTTGAGTAATAAATCCAATTAAAATCAACACTTAATTAAAATGAACTACACTATTTTATTTGATAGGGTTCACCAACAAGATTAGGTTTTAGGGTCTTGGAATAGTTCATTGTGAGTAAATTCTCCAAGACCGCTAAACAACAACATGTATGTGTTTGTCCAGGTGAGTGTGTGAAATTCCTTGGTATAACCATTGTTTCTCAAGATCCTCCTCTCAAAAGGGAGTTAAGCACAAGGCAGTGTGAGCGATTATTGATTGGGATGACCCCTAGTCATAACTGAGTAGCACCGGAGATATTTCCAGGATTGTATTGGTATCTGGGGGCTCTTTCGAGAGTTTTGGGCTTTGCTACCCTACCCATACGATCAATCTTGCCTACGACTGTCCGCCTGAGCATTGATTATATTGAGGTGACCTTAGTGGCCTTACCTAGGATATCAAGGGGGTACTCTGCAGGGGTTATTCTGCGGGTGTCCCGGCCAGATTGGGGTCGGACAGCACAGTCGCTTTACGCGTTGAAGCTGAGGGCCACAATAATTGGTTACATACCTCCGCTTGTTGTGTATGGGAGTCTCAAGCCTCTCCTAGGCGAGACATACCTACTTCATTCAGGAGCTCACTTATCCTACCCTTGATTTCTTGTGTTTGGCTTTAGATTTTATTAGTGTATGCTCTGTGCACATTAGCTTGCCTAGGGTTTGCGTAATTAGAGAGTCTTTTATATTTTTTGAGTCATTGTGGATTCGGGTGCAGCTCCTCGCCATTCTCGTCGTTTAGCAGGAATTCTTCCTTCTACATCTCCTCCTCCTTTGGGAGAGAGAGATAGACAGTCCACGCGGACTACTTCGCACATTGATTCACACACGATGGGAGACCATGTTGAAGGTATTCCTGAACCACCTTCTCCCATTCAAGTGGAAGATGGGGAGTTTACTCCTAACTATGATCCTTCACCTGATTTGACTGAGTTAGGTCTTGTAATTTCTGAGATAGGTAATTTTCATGATAGACCTACTTACTCTAGTGTTGATCCCCAATTGACGCATCACCGGTATGGAATGCCGGAATATGATGAGACTCATTTTGAACCTACAAGCACTAGTTATGGTAGTTATGGTATGTCTGGTTTTCCCACACATGATTTGGTATTTCATGTCGAGTCTGAGTTTGAGCCTAACACTATGCCTGGGGGCACTCTCATTCCTTACCATGTGGAGAGGTTTGGGAGCACAAGTCACATTGCACCTTCCATCCCGACGGTGGAAGATACATCACATATTCCTCCTAGGCCTAGGGTTAGTGATCCTATTAGGATACTAGATCCAAGACAAGTGACTATAGGGAACAACATGTACATAATTTCACAGGTCCCTTCCTCCTCTGTCCCTAGTTCTTCGAATGTTCACCCTCCACCTCATTCACGTGGTCCTTCAGGCCGGAATGTTGCTACGAGTCATGTCCGTACTGTTGCTTCTCGACCAGTTGTGTCTTAGGTTCAAGTACCACCCGTTGTTTCGGGAGGTCGTGTTCATACTTCTAGAGGTCATGTTACTACTTCTGGAGCGTATATTCTTACTTCCGGAATATATATTCCTACTTCCGGAGCGTATATTCCTACTTACGGTGTATCTCATGGGACATCTCATGTGATGACTTATGGACCTTATTATGGGTCGCAGTATGGATATGGTTCTTGACCTTATGGGTACGGGTATCAACAACCCACTTACTCTCCAAATTACGGCATTGTAGCCCTGAATAGTCAAGGTACACCACATTATGGTGCTTCCATGCCACCCTACATGGGTCAAACGGGAGGAGGGCACTATGGTAAAGGCCATGGTGGTTATGGTAATCATACCTATATGAATCAAGACTATCAGGGAGCGGTGCACCGACCTACTCATCCTAGGCTCCCTTTCCTCGCAACGCTAAATCTTCCTGACTTGTCAAGATTGATGAACGATCTTGTATCTCATGACCCGGCTTGGCCGGTTGTCCCTACTAAGCTTCCCTCGGACATACCCAAATTTGAGGGCAAACCGGGAGAGGATCCAAGTGAACATGTTACTACCTTTCACCTATGGTGCTCTTCAAATTCCTTACACCAAGATTCGATCCATTTAAGGTTGTTTCAACCAACCCTTACAAGGCCTACAGTGAAATGGTATATAGAGTTACCTAGGGGGCATTCGCTTTGTTCGATGACCTAGCAATGACTTTTCTTAACCACTTCCAGCTACCAGTGCGTTATGACGTTGGTACAGAAATCTTGTCAACATTTCAGTAGGATAAAGCCACGCATATCTCGGACCATATCCAAGAGTGGCGTAGACAGAAGAAGTTGATTAAATCCTTTATACCACCAGAATTCCTCCTCAAATTGTTCCTTAAGGCGTTATTACCTTATATAGCGAAGGATGTTTCTGCATCTGGAGTGTAAAATGAGGAACAAACCATTTTTAGGGCGCAGGAATTGGATTTGATTTATGCTCAATCCAGTTTGTTATATGAGATCATTCCCAATGCTCCGCATTCTAGTTTCGACCCCAAAGTTAAACCTGGACCACATGCTGATGGCATTGTTGTTGTGCGAGTGCTAAACCTATGGATTCAGTTGTGAAACAAGTCAGTTAATTGTCAATCAACCAATCTACTTCGGGACAAGCCATGGATTCGTCTCAACCCACCCAAACGGTGAGTGTGCTTTCGCTACAATCGTCGGACCAGAAGGGTAACCAGCAACCCTGAAGGAATAGAAAGAAGGGTAAGAATAATTGTAAGGGTGGGAATAGGAATGAAAATGCTAATACTAATGACAAGAACACCCGTAATGCTGGGGGGGACAAGCAACCTAAACGTAAGTTTAAATTTCCTTGCAAGTTACGTAAGGAAGATCACCTCACTTACTTGTTCCCTCGTATCGATGAAGCCTCAAGATTCTTAGCGCAGGGCCCAGCTGTGCTGACTAACCCTTTACCTCACAATCAAAACATGAACTTGAGGACCCATGATCAGTCTGTTGGGGATCAAGATCCGCCGGAGGGTAGTGGTCATGGTTGCATTAACATGGTGCGTGCTACGAAGGTTGTGACCCATGCGAAGGACTATGGTTCATCACAACCCAACCCAGGAAAGGAACTTGATCCACCAAGAACTCCTTTGCATATTAAAAATCCTGTGGATAAACCTGAAGTTGCGCCTCGCATTCCTAAGGGAGTCCTTAAGCGTTCGGGGCACAATCCTAATGCTTGAGCCACCCAGAACTATTCTGTTGTCGAGGATTTGGGCCACACTCCTTGTGCGATGTCTGCACTAGAAATACTTCAGAGTTGTCCTTCGCAAAGGAAGGCTTTGCTTTCTTCCCTTGGTGTGAATGATGATAATTCTTCATCCATGATTAAATTTGAAATCGTAGGAATTCAGACTCACTTACCTTACTATGTGTCTCTTTTTATTCATGTAGAATGTCTTAACATGACCGTCAAGCATACTGTGATTGACGAAGGCGTTGCTGCTTCTATGATGTCTTTATCGTGTTGGAAGGGTTTAGGTTCCCCTGAGTTGTCTAAATCTGGTACCATGTTGACTTCGTTTGATGGGAGATCGTTTAGGCCGCACAGGATCCTTCCTTCCCTTAAAGTCCATTTGGGAGGGAAGACCGTTGCGATAGAGGTCGAGGTGGTTGATGTGCCCCTTGACTACAATCTCTTACTGGGTAGGAATTGGATGTACAGTATTCAAGCCATAGCTTCTTCACTATTTCGCGTTGTATGCTTTCCATTTAATGGGAAGATAGTTACGATTGATCAAATATTATTCAAGAATCCATCGGTTACCGCATCTTCGGGAGCTTCGATCCCGATTGTAGAGCACTCATAGCCGGCAACTGGGAGTGTGGGTGTGGGCATTTATCCATCCCTTATCAGAAGCTTTAGTTGTCCTACACCTGTCCTTATGATAGGGTCTAGGTCCGGTGAGGCTTCGACATCTGTGAGATCGGTGTCTTTTCGCACGATTCATATGGAAGATCCTTGGATTCTTCCTACACCGAATACTTCGAGTGAGCCCAACATAACAGACGTGTCATTGCCTGCAACTATGGTAGCTTATCAAGCTAATATCGGATGTGTTGCAGAGTCTAGTCCTTCCTCTTCACGGACAGAGGAGGAGGACCCATATGTGCTGCCTGCATGGGCAGTTCAGTCTTCTCATGCGCACGACTACCTTGATAGTGTTTTTCCTTCAGACAAAGCAATCATTGAGGCCATGTCAGGAGTTGAGCCACCATGGGAAGAGTTGCATCATAGATCTTACTTTCTTCTCGAGCTTGACGACTTGGAGCATGAGGAATTTAGGGAGGTTCTTAGTGACAGAATTGGTAGTCCCATGGTTCCATTAAGCTCTCTTGGTCTGATGGCTGATGGGAACATGGTAAATATATCTCCAACGATTCCTATCAATGTCTCTCGCGATCCTGGCAAGATAGAGAATTTCTATATTGGGGAAGAATGTTCCCATGCTGAGATTCAAGAATACACCGAACTGTTTAAAGAATTTCATGATATCTTTGCTTGGTCTTACGATGAAATGCCAGGTATCGACCCCCGCATTGTTGAACACAAGATTAAGACTTATCCCAATGCTAAGCCTGTTCGACAACGCTTATGTGCAGTGAATCCTAGGAAAGCACCCACGATTAAGGCAGAGATAGAGAAACTGTTGAAAGCCAGTTTTATCTATCCCGTTCCCTTGATGGAGTGGGTTTCAAATCCCGTTCTGGTTGATAAGAAGCAGGGAGCGATCTGCATATGTACTGATTTCCGTGATTTGAATCGTGCATGCCCTAAGGACAATTTCCCCACACCATTTATTGATCAGATTTTGGATGAGTGTGTTGGTAGCAAGGTTTTTTCCTTTATGAATGGCCTTTTCGGATACAATCAGATATAAATTAAACTCGAGGACCAACATAAGACCGCATTTATTTGTCCTTGGGGAACTTTTGCATATCGAAAAATTCCTTTTGGCCTTAAGAACGCCAAAGCTACCTTTCAGCGGGCTATGACCTTGATCTTCCATGATCTCAAATCGATTATCGAAGTGTTTTTGGATGACCTTATTGCTCATTCTCGTATGAGAATGCGTCATTCCTATCATTTGAGATTAGTATTCGAAAGGTGCCGCCATTATTTGGTCAGGTTAAATCCTCACAAGTGCATCTTTTGTGTGAAGTCTGGTCACTTATTAGGATTCATTGTTTCCAAGGAGGGTATAAGAGTCAACCCTTTGAAGGTTGAGGCAATACTTCAGTTGTCTCCCCTGAAAAACATTCGACATCTTCAATGTCTGCAAGGCATGGCAAACTTCTTACAAATATTCATTGTCAATTTTGCCAATTTGAATAGTGGCCGCTTATGCGTCTTTTGAAAAATGACACCACCTTTCGTTGGGATGAACGAGCCCAGGAGTCCTTCAATGTGCTTAAGCGAGCCCTGGCATCGGCCCCGGTGATTAGTCCCCCAGACTATAGCCATGATTTTCTACTTTATGTGGTCATGTCCATGGAGACGATTGGTATGGTTTTGGTTCAAGAGGATGAGGAGATCCAAGAGCATGTCATATACTATCTGAGCCGGAATCTTATTGATGCAGAGATCCATTATTCCCATGTTGAGAAGCTTGCCTTAGCTACCGAACATGTGGTTCAACGATTGAGACATTATATTCTCCTTCGCCAGACCTTGGTTGTAGCCCATGTCAATCCATTTCAATTCGTTCTCACTCAAAGAATGATTAGGGGAAAATATAATAAATGGATTGTCATCTTGCGAGAATTCGATCTCGAGTTTGTTTCGGCAAAATCGAAGAAATCGTTAATTTTTGCGGAGCTTATATCGGATTTCCAAAGTGAGGACGAGGAGTTGGTTTGTGAAGATACGTTTATCGATGAGCACATCTTCTTAATCTCAACTTTGGACCAATGGTATGGGGATATTATTATATATTTACAAACATTGAAGGTCCCTACTCACCTCTCACGGGATGAACAACAACGGTTACGTCACGTGTCTAAAACTTAACTCATAGTGGATAACACTTTGTACCACCATAGGGTAGATTCCATTCTACATCATTGTTTAACTCATGAAGAGGCTGAGGTAGTGCTGAATGATTGCCATGAAGGGGCATGTGGTGGTCATTTATCTAGGCTTTCTGCAGCCCAAAAAATCTTAAGAGCAGGTTATTTCTGGCCGTTGATCTTTAAGGATTGTGTAGATGCAGTCAAGAGGTGTCATCTTTGCCAGGTGTTTGCACGTAATATGCGCTTGAAACCTACCCCGTTTTATCCCATCATCATCGTTGGTCCCTTCACTAAGTGGGGGCTTGATTTTATGGATTGCAACCTAGCTTCAGCTAGGGGGCATCATCATATCATAGTGGTTGTTGACTACTTCACGAAATAGGTTGAGGCTATGACTACAGTTAAATCCAACGGTGAGACAGCCACACACTTCGTATTCAACCAGATTATTACTCGGTTCGGTATTCCGAAAGAGCTTATCACTGACCATGGCTCGCACTTTCAAAATCGTATGATGGAAGAGTTGGCATCAAAGTTAGGGTATAAGAAAGATCATTCCTCCTCTTACTACCCTCAAGCGAATGGACAAGTATAAACAGTGAAAAAATCACTCAAATCCATTCTCCAACGAACCATCGCACAAAGCAAGATGAATTGGCACATTATGTTATATCCTGCTTTGTGGGCTTATAGAACCGCTGTTAAGACTGCCATGGGTTTTTCTCCATATCAACTTGTACATGGAGTGGATTCGGTATTGTCGGTTGAGTGCGAGATCCCTTCTTTGAAGCTAGCCATAGAACTCTTACCAGACACTTCACCATTGGAGAAGTCTTTGGTCCACCTTGAGCAACTTGATGAGCAGCGCCGAGATGCCTTGGTGGCTCTAGAAGTAAATAAGCGTCGCGTTAAGGTCCAGTACGATAGGTCTATCCATCCAAGGAGGTTTAGTGAGGGAGACTTGGTCTTGTTGTGGGATCAACTAAAAGAACCCTTGGGGGTAGGAAAGTTTAACCCCACGTGGCGTGGCCCTTACGTCGTTAAACGTGTGTTAGAGAAGGGCGCTTATGAGTTAGTGGATTATGAGGGAACGGCCTTGGCGGAGCCTATAAATGGGCTCTATCTCAAAAAATAATATGCATGATTTTCAGCCAAGGCTGGTTATTGTATATTAGTGTACAGTTTTGCATAGGTAGGTCTTTTTCTTATGGTGATCGGGTTTGTGATTAGTTTCCATTTCTTTTGGAAGATGTCAATGGAATCTTCCACCTTCATAGGATTCGCAAATGGTGCGAGCTGTCACACTCAACACTCAGCCTCTGCTGCTTGGGTGATTTATACTCCTATGGGTCGGGTATTGTATTCAGGAGGCGTATGTTTACGACCATCTTCAAAAAATGTTGTTGAATATAGTGTCGTTATTGAGCTTCTACGGGATGCCATTTTACATGGCGATCTCTCTCTTGAGGTACGTCTTGATTCGGAGTTAGTAGTGTCACAGATTAATGGTTTGTACCATGTTAGAGATCCGACATTATTAAGAATATTCTTACACGTGAGATTATTAGAACGGAAATTTGACAATATAACATACATGTTCCAAGAATTAATAATCAAGTTGCTGACTCATATGCTAACTACGTGTTAGATTGGAATTTGTTTCATAGATAGTAAGCTCATCACAAACATAAAAATTTTACACATGTAAATAAATAAATCGATCATCATAAAAGTTTTTATAAACATCCAAAATGTGGTAATACATAGTGTCATAATACAAAAATGGGGCTCTCGAGCCACCAAAATATAAATACACGGTAGTACAAAATGTATCACTCCCAAGTATCTAAGCATGTGGATGAGGAGGGGGGTTGTGATCGTGGAATGTCACTACAGCTCTAGCTAGCCGTCGAAATAGCCGCACCCATGCTCATGGTACACCCACCACCTGGCGTTGCATGGCCTCAGGCAAGTCCTTGACTTGCGCCATGGGTACTCTGTGTGTCAGTCTCACGAATTTGGTATGAATCCTTTGGAGCATCCGCTTTGCATCCACACCCATGATATCATCTCCTCTTCGCCTCCGTCTATGATGAGGGAAGCCTTTAGGATGTCTTGGTCCCACATCTACATGCATATGGTAGATGTCACTATGTATTTTCACCCAAAAACATGTCTTTTGATTCCACATAATCAAAAAACACAAAAAAATTTAATAACTCAAAAATTTTAAAAGGAGGATCGAGATTCATTACAAATGTCATCGTATGTCGATCCTAGTGGTAGCGGCATGTCTGGGTCTCCCCGGAAATCTATCCCTGTATAGGGGTAGTCATCGATGGCAACTGTCTGTCATCGCCAACATGGAAAGAAATTAGTTGGATAGGGGTTGGACACCCTACCTCCACCCAGTCTGTGCATCGCATCCACCCAACGCCGTTGGGCCGGATCTCGAACCCCGTGTAGAGGAACGTCAAGTCTAGGGCTCAATCCCGGAACACGCTCAAAGAAAAACGTGCTCAGTATGTTGTTGAAACCGAAGTTTCACACTCTGCCCATCTTGCACTCACTGAGTTGGTGTTTCATGTTGCCCAGTAGCGTAGTGCTCCAATCGTACATAGTGGGTCTCATGCACTCCACTGTACAGAACATCAGAGGTCACGAGGCCTGGTGGAGTGAATCTAAGCCTACTATCCTACCCAGTGTCAGTAGGATGGCCTTTAGGCCCAGCACCTGTATGGATTTAGTTGGGATCTGACTCCCCAACTTCTCCGTGTTCGGATACTACTACACTGCAATGTACTCATATATAGTCAGGCCACCTTCTGGGCCCGCAAGAGCGTAGGTTCACCACTCCCCCCCATCAGGAAAGTCCAGTAATAAAATATATGTCCTCCACTTCTATGGTGAGGGACATCCCGTATATTTGGAATGACTCTGAGTCTGGATCCCAGTAGTCCCTTAACATCTGCAATAGTCCTAGTTTGGCTCTTAAGCCACCAAGACACAAAAATTTGTAAATCCCACAAGCACGTAACGCTTGTTGAGCCATTAGATCTACCCTTACTGCCTCTTCTACATCACCATGTTCACGTTCTCTCCATTCTAGGACCATCCTGCACATAAAATTTGAGTTTTGTCCATTAGAACACTTAAAAATCATTGATCGCGGTCGCATACGCGACTATTTGCTAAACAGCCACGTATTTACGTGACTTTGAGGGCGTTTTCCGCGTATATCCAGCCCTATACGCGGAAAAACCCTCGATTTCCGCATGGGCCATGGTGCGCATCTTAGACTGGCCTAGAATCCTAAATACACCATGGAATTTGACAAAATTTGCATCAAAATGAAAGAGTAGAGCATGGGTAAGTACCTGGAAAAAATGGTAGTGGATTCCACCGGCTGGATCTCCTAGAATTCGTTGTTGAAGTTCTGAGCTCAAATGGGTAAAAATTTCAAATGTTTTGAATTTTTTACTGTTTATAGAAATTTTTCAAATTTTTGAAAATTTTTACCCCCTTTTCTATAGTTTGGACCGTTTTTGGACTAATTTATGATGTAGGAGACCTTTTTGAGCACCGTTTCGGCCATTAGATTGACCCGTTTGTGCCGATTTCAGGTATCATGTCTAAACTGGCATATAGGTTAGGTTTCATCACCGTTTTCATTTTGCATGACCTTATGACCATTTCATTATAGCCTTAGGTACGAACCCACTCTATTATGTCACTGAACCTTCTTGCTATTTTAGAAGTGGCATGATATGAGTGGTAGAGCTTGACCTTACATGGGTACCCTAGTTAGCGCCTTATTTACATTTGGTACCCATGCTAACATTTTGTCCCTTAGGGTGTGGGATTTCGTTGTATAGTATTGCCATGACATTTCGCAAGAGCTTCATGCTCCTCTTGATCTTTTGCTGGCCTATTTCCCTCAGGACTCCCTTATGTCAAGTTGTAATTGCATTATCATGAGCTTTTCTTGCCTTATTGAGCCTTACGACAGCTTCCCTGACATTGTGTTTCAACCATATAGCCCGAGCTTGTCTCATGTCTAGCCATGCAGAGCCATTTCATATATCCTTTGCAGCTTGATTCCCTACTTTTACTAGGAGGAGACTTTCCCCCGAGTGTCACTATCCTACACATGTATCCTTGCATTGAGCATAGGTATGTTCCACTACTTGGAACTGGTTTGTTTTCCCATATGACACTCGTCTCCTCCTAGTCTGTAAATATAAAGCCATTTTATTCTTTTTCAAGCTTTTTAAATATTTGAAAAAGTCCAAAAAAAAAAATTAAAAAACCAAAAAGTCGGACAAGGAAAGATGTTATCTTTTCGCAGCTGTCGAGTCGTGTCGCCTTCAAACAGAGCACTGTATATCACATCCATTGGTTGGGTTTATAGTTTGAATTTAGGAGCTGTACTCGTTTATCTGAGTTTATCTCCACCGACTGGTTAAGCTTCCAATCCCCATGGAGCCTCTGTCGATGCCTCCTATGTCGCAGAGATGTCCCAATTTTGTATATCAAGTCTATGTTGCCTTTATTCAGTCACCATTCATCGTTATGCTCTTGTTCGAAGGAAGTTGAAACCTGAGTTGGCCATTCCTCGATTATCTTGACTTTGCATGTTGTCCATTCCCGATACAGTTATTGGTTCATACACCTTATGATCAAGTCCTTCCATATTATACAGCTTTGTTGAGTACCTCGTGTTGGATGATGGGGGATGCCTTAATTCCCTCCTTCCAGCGGATTTCATTCGATCAACTTCAGATCATTTATTATGGTATTGGAATCTAGAGTCATTTTTTAGTGCCTTGAGACTTGCAGTCATCAGTGGCAGGTTCTCTCACCATTGACAGTTTTTGGGAATACATTAATTTCCCCTGATCGATGGATCCTCTCAAGTGTTCAACCTTAACACATCTATTCGCACTTGTTAGTTTGCACTCTAGTACCTTGATTCCCATTATCATTACCGGTGGGTGATCTCGCGTCTGTTAACGGTATACATCAATGACCGGTAATCAGACGATGGACTACTATGTTCGACCTTGACACCTCTATTCACATAGTAGGACATGTACTCGTAGCGGTTTGTGTAGAAGACATTCCATATTGGTGGCATCTCTTATATGCTACCTCCTTGATCGTGCTAGTGTTCATGAGATTTCAGCTCTCGTGACTTGATTCCAGTATATGTCATACATTTCCAGCTATTATGGAGATATTGATCCATTGTATATCTTCAGCCATTATGGAGATCATGATCCTTTGTATATATTCATCATGGAGATTCTAATCTATGTATATTGTACGTGGCGATGACCACTAATGTCATATTTTGTATCATGCCTATTCATGGCCATTGTACTCTTATGTATCCGGGACTGCTATATGTATTTGCAGTTATGTGCAGATTTGTACCATTGTGCTATCTTGATTGGGTGGATGGTATTCCATTTGGGATTCTTCATCACTCCACTTCTGGGATGGACTTATAATGTATTTCGGCCATCATATGAACCCTCTGACTTCACACATTAGGGGGCATCTGTTATAGCTGATTTTACCACACTAGGTGAATCACACTTGTATGGCCTTCCCATGTCCCTCTGCAGACTCCTTAGACCCCTTGGACCATTTTTTGTCCTTTGATGTTTCCTAGAGCATCCCTATAAACATGTGAAAATTCCTATACGCGACTTTTAAACCCCTTATCGCGTATATACGCGGGTTTGACCTCTAAAACCGCGTACATCGGGATGTGTACAAAATCCAAATCCTTTTGGAGTTTTCCTTGACATGGATCCAACTCACTTGTCTCCTAGCCTTCCATATGCCCTGAGATCGCTCGAATTCGACCTTTCATTACCCCATTGAAAAGCTACATTGAAGGCATGAGAGAATTGAGAGCAAAGAAATTATAGTCCATTGTTGCCAGAACTTGTGCTTGAGTCTGCATCCCTTTGTCCCTTGGAGCACTTTGGTTTTCTTCCCAAGCTTGCATTTTGCTTGTGAGCTTGCTATCGAGAGATGGAGGATTGAGGTGGTGGAGGCCCAAGTGGGGGATTCAATTTCTCCGATTCGCAGACGTGACGACAGAGGTTGTATTCATTGTAATCTATGATTTTATATTAATAGAAATATCTTTTCCTGTCCAATAATGTATGTTTGAATGAATATTTTATCCATGGATGATTTCAAATGCTTATACATTGTTGATTATATATGCTAGAGTATATCTAACACCAATATATATAGTATGCTTGTCTTGTTTACTTGTTGTTGAGGAAGTGATTCATCAATTCAAGCTGAAGTTGGAAAGCTCAACGGGGATCTACTTCAATCGTCCAAAATAAGGTATGAGGTCTGATCCTTTAGTGTTAGATGTTTGATTTCTCTTGCATATTGGAAAGGATTGATTTTTGGAGTCAAGCTGTTTGTTGTGGTACCCCAAGCCATAGGAATTTCTCTCCTTAACATGGACCCCCCGCCACCAACGCAGGTCGTCACCTTTACCCAGCGCAACATTAGAGAGTTTCATGCTCTGAGCTTAGTGAAAGCTACCTATGGCCTCATATGAGGTACCCACTCAAAGAATAAGGATGCCAAGATGGTACCATAACCAAACTGCGTTATCTCTCCTTGTCAACACTTGGTCAACTACTCCTTGAAAGTACTCGGTAAAGCCTCAACCCATTTAATGACTGTAGGTGCCATGGCCTCCAAAGCATAGAGCATGTGTGCTCGAGAATCTTGATGAGCCCCTTGGCTCCTGGCAACTCACTGCATAGTGAAGATCACTGTGCAAAGAGGAAAATCCCTCACCTCTTTGATTTGTATTTTCTTCCCATACATCTGAGTTCCTGGAAAGCAATGACTATCTATCGGCTCCTGTGTGGTGACATCTCCTCCCCGAGAACCTATCAGTGAGATAGATGCCCCATGCCTAGATAAACCTATAAGGAAGTAGATGTCTTCTACTTACACAGTGAGAATCTAAGCCCCCACTTCGAAATATTGTTGCTTCAGGTTCCACATCCTCAGTATATACTCCAATATTCTCACATGAGATCTCATGCACAGAAAATGGAAAATTTTCAGGAGGCCATATCCTTGTAGAGAGGCTATAGAACCAGCATTTTCTCCAGCCCTAGCATCGTCATCTTCATGTTTCCTCTCTTTCCAGACAACCATTTTTTCCAAAGTAACCTGCCAAAAATCCAATTTGAAGTATTAGAACATCATTCCATCCATTAAAAATAGTTTTAAAACTTTATTTTGGCTTGGGTGTGGCGCTTTTTAGGGAATCATGTGGGACCACTCTCATCCCTTTAGGAGAGAGTGGTGGAACCTCCTTTTTCGACAAGAAAATTGTGCGAGTAGTAGGGCACCGCCTTTCCCGCAAGGGGAAAGAACGTTACCTTGCAGGCGTTTTTACCCTTGGGTAAAAATCTTCCAAATCCAAAAAAACCTACATGGAAAGAAGAAATGAAACCATAAAAATGTTAGGCTTGGGTTTGGATCTTACCTGTAGCTTACGGCTCAAAAAATAGCTTGTTGATGACTCTGGAATCCTTTCCTGAAGATTGCACACAAATGGCTCCAAAATAGCTCTCCAAATTGGTAAATATTGAAATGGTAAGTTCTTTTTACTATTCATTGGTTTTTATATGAAATATTTTGGGCTTTATTATTATTTTAATCATTTTAATTATTTTATTAATAAATACCCTTTTATATAGTCGTTAAAAACTCATTTTTAAATCTTTTGGAGGTCTAATAATATTTTCAAATGTTTGGCAGGGATGAAAATCGAAAGATTTTGGTTATGAGTGAGTTTGTTTTTTACTTTTTTGTACTTGCGTTAAACGGAAAGAGTCCTTGAGTGTTAATTTTGAAACTTTGGTCATGTTCCTTAAACCCAGTACCAAATTTCTAATTCAAATTTTGCTTCTTTTCAGACTCGTTAAATTCTTTATCATGAAAATAAACCCTAATGGAGTCTTCTTTAAGCTATTTTTGGACTCCTTAAATGTGAAAAGATCGTCAAGTAAACTTGTCTTCTTCACGCTCTTAAAAGTACTTGAAGAGTCATATTTCCGACGATAGTTTACCTCTTTTTGGGTTTGTATTGATTAATGACAAAAAAAGAATACTGTAGTTGATCTCAGCTAGAAGAGTTCTCTTGGGCATTATTTTATACTTTTTCGGCCCCTAGGGACTAAATCATACGAAAAATAACCCTTTGGAGTCTTCTTCTACTTTCGTTCAAACTCTCTAAACATGAATGATACCGAGTTAACTTTTAATGGACTCATTAAATCAAACATTGAGAGACCCTCTTTTTGGGAACAAACCCCTCCTTTATTAGGTTCGTGAAACATATGAGAATGGACCTATCTTATGATAACCCGCAATGAGTGTTTGTTACCCTCTTTGAACTCATAAAAATGAAAAGAGGCACTCATCAATCATGATGGGGGGATTAATGGAAGGGAACTGTATTTCATCTGCAATAAATGGCAGTAGTCAGTCACCTTTTAACATGGCACTTTTTTGCATTTCATTTAGTCAATTGGGTATTTAGCTTGCTTCCAAGTCAATCAATTTTCATTAGTCATGTCACTCCTTTGAGTTTTCAAAGAATTCCTCGTCCACCACTGAATTATGTATTGGTATCCGCTTGGTCAATTCAATGTTGTCAAGCCTTTGGTCGTGCTACCCGATTTTCAAAGGGAAGTGTTGTTGAGAGTTTTCATCTGCAGTCAAAAAATTTGTGTCAGTTATCTTTGAGTCAGTATTATGGTTACATCATACTCAAAATTCCATAACTTTGTTTCGAGTTTCATGTCGTCGATGTGGGATTCATCATGGCCCTCCTTCGACAAGACTATTCTTGTCGACTTCAGCTCATCATCTAGGAATTAGTCTTAGAAACAAAAAACAAGTACCATGAGATCTGTATGCATCAATGACAGATCCTCTCGCTTTCGACATAGGTTCACATCATTGACCTTCGATCGAAATATTCAACCAATTTTTTAACATCAGATCATCTATTCACACTCGATAGATTGTACTAGGGTACCTTGGGAATCATTGACATCAATGGTGATCTCCCTCACACTTGTTAACGGTTCTCATCATTGACAGGTAATCAAGTGGTTTCTACCATGTTCGACATCAAGACCTTGTAATCACATGTATAGAATCGTACTTTGTGGAAGACAAGATGAAGACCCTAGATATTTGTTAAAGCAGTCATTGCTTTCCCCAGGTTGCAATGGAGTATTTGTAAGATTCCTAGCATGGATCAACATTTGCATGGTCGTGTTTGTGCTCAAATTTGCGTCCATATGACATAGATCTACATTGTATGTCTAGTAGTTATGTCCAAGTTTGAGTCTTCTTCACATGGATATACGTTGTATTCTAGTATCCATGATTGTTCATCCCTCGCATTGATCTGCTTTGTATTGGTCTGCATCCATGGTGAGGAGTCATTTGGATATGAGTCAAATTATTGATGTATTGCAGAAAAGGCAGGTTGATGATTATCTCCGATCAAGCAATTTCTTGTCTTGAAGCGATGACTTATTCTTACAAAGATTTCACCTATCCTATTCCTCTAGCTTCATGCTTTGGGGGTCATTCTGTAATACATAATTCTCGTCATGACCATGTAACAAGAACCAAAACATCATAAATTTCCTCAAATCCTCAAAATGTGAAGTTAGACCCTGGCTAGGATTTATCTTTTCATACTTGAGTCCACCACCGCTTTTTTTCCTTATGCAATGAGTGTTACCCCTTTCAATAACTCCACTTTTTAGTTGACATTAAACGATGCCACTTCCTATTCCCTTTTATCAATGAGCGGTGTAACCCTGGTAACGTTCTGTCTCCATGTAAAAGGAGAGGTGCTTGACTTTCAAAAGGAAAAAGAGAAGATTCACGAAGCTTCTCAAAGATCAGCTTCGTGGCATCCTCATCCCTACCTTTATGGACTGCCTAGACTCAAGATCCCCCCTAGTAATATCTCCCTTCCACCCCATCCACCCATTTTCTCATCCATTCCTATCCTCCCAAGAGCTATAAGTAGTGGCACACCCCCCATGAGTAAGGGTAGGAAAGTTATTATGTTGCACCAAAGTTTTGGCCAAATCTAGGGTGAGCATAGGGAAGACAAGTTAAAACTTTGAGGACAAGACTTGGTATGAGAGGAGACATCACAACACTAAGGCATATTGGTTTTAAAATCTCTTTTCCATTGGATTATGCGATAAAGAGTTTCTTTCCCATAATTATCATTGTGTTTCAATCACTAGTTTTATTATCAAACTCCTTAGTCTTTGATATAAGATATTAGATTTCGTTTGGTACTCTTGATCTTGTGTGCTTTGTGATGTGTTCTTGCAGGTGAAATTTGGACATATGTCATTCTTGAAGGCTGGAGCATCAGATTATTTTGCAGGTGAAGGTTTCATTCCAAACATCTTATTATCTTATGGAAAGTGCGTTATAGTGTTATTACTCATTTGTTCTAGTTGTGAAGGGATTTCAAGCTAGGGAAACAACTCTTGTCCGCAGGAGGTTAGAATTTTCAGCAACAACGTAGTTACTAATTCTGTAAGTCAATAAAGTGGGCGAGATCTAACAAGAATCAAGATAAAGGCACTCAAGGGGTATATATGGCAAGTATTGACCAAGTGGTGCAAATGAATGCCAACTATCTAGGATAGTAGGTAGGAATTTAATAAAAAATGATTAAATCTTTCCTACTAAGTATGAAGTGGGTTTATAATATCCCAACACCCCCCTTTAAGTCTGACTTTATGATGATATGTCTGAAATAATTAGAAATATAAACCTATCTAGGTGTGCGTAAGGCCAACAACAAGGATTTGGCCACCCTTACAATTATTTTGCCCAGAAAAAGTGAGGAAAGAGGAAAAACCACAAGGGGAGAATCCTCCCTGAAGAAAGGACAAGGAACAAACTTTGAAATATGTCTTCAATATTTCTTTATATTCACTTTAATGAGCTGAATGAACTACTTTTGTTGAAATAATTTGATGAAGTAATCATGAACTCCATGATCATGCGCTAAAGTGTAGAATCTACAAGAAAGAAGAGAATAGAGTACTTCTAGCTCATCATCTGATGAATTAAGAGCTTTATCTGAATGCTTCTTTCTGCTGTCATACTTTGATCTAAAAACACAATCTGAAAAAGGAAAATATATATGCCCATACTTGTTCCCAAAGAGTACAAAAATTAAGACAATTAGTAACACAATCAGTTCCTTGTATAGCTGCAAAATTGTGATGTCGCGTATCTTTCTTCCAATATGATGTAGCACCATCCCAAATATTATATGAGGCTGAAAATACTCTGATATATCATAAATATTATCATATGGAACACAAAGACAAAATCTTCAGTGTCTCCATAAGGATGTGGGGCTAGACTAGGAAATGTATGAGCAACTAGGGAAAATTAACGAGAGCAAAAAATATGAATGATAAATGGACTTGAGATGTCAAAACCCCAAAATTTTCAAAAATTTAAAAACTTTTAAATAGCATAAATGTATGTTAACACAATCGTTAAATACTGATTAGTTAATGTTATTTATTTTGTAACTGTAAGATCTTTACTTGGTTGGAATGTTGGTTGAGTTTTTTTTTTTCTTCAGTTTTCTGATTGTTCTCTATTTGCAACAGCAAGTGGATATACTACGTTAGACTGGGCTTACTTAGCTGTAAAGCTAACACACTCAGTTTCCTTTATCTTACAGATCGACAGGTAAAGTTTTTGGGATTGCTGCTAACAGATCATTCTAGAGTAAATAAATCGTATGCTGTTATCAAGTGCTTTCAGTAGAGAACTAAATAATTAGAATGCATGTTAAACGGACTATTCAGCTTCTACAGGTATAGCCTCTTTTATTTCACTTTTGATCTAAAGCAAAATATGATGAGAAAGGTTAAAAGACACTAAAGAAAATATTGTCATTTCCAGTTATATCTATGAACTTTTCAGTTGAATGAACATTCAGAGATGGCAATTTACATAGATTTCTTTTCCATTATTGCCTATAAAAAATTAT
>LPNX010038996.1:0-10833 GCA_001517045.1 Pseudotsuga menziesii | reverse complement strand
TCAGAATGACATCTATCAGGTTTGAAACCACTACTAACACATCTAGATGCCTCATGTCGATATGGAAATGAGTAATAAGAGGTATATGGATCGCTTGGTAGAGTTTTAATGCAATGGGTTAAATTAATTGTAAAAGTTTAATAACTATGATTTACTAAATAAAAAAAATTCTTTTGAAAAAATACCCATGCATATTAAATGTTATTTCAAGAATGGTTCAAAAATGCGATAAAAAACTATTGCATTGTTGTTTCTTACGAGACATATGATCACGATAGTGTACTTGTTGATGAGTATGAATGGATATCATGTCAAAATTCTAGTAGCAGTAGTGGCCAGTTCATTGACTTGCTCTTTCTCCGGAGATTAAACGGGAAGTGACCTCAACACTGCAAGGATTAGGAGATAAAAATACATGTTCAAAATAACTATATGTCAAAACAAAAGGAGGAGGGGCATTCTAGTAAACAAAATAGGGAGAGGAAGACAAGGTATTAGAAGAATAATAAGAAGATTCCCCAACACTTCTACAACTATGAGCTTTAGGTAGGTCGTCATTTCTCAAACCGTCAATATTGGTAGTAGATTATTCTTAAAGGATAAGTCACAAGTGCATACACAAGTGGACCTCTATAGTTTGAAGGAATCAAATCTAGAAGAAAACAACACAATATATGCATACTTTTACCTAGATCAATCAAACATTAACGAGAGATGAAGTAGAGAAAAATCACCTTTGACATCGAGTTTGTGCTTCTTAATATCACGCTATTGTAATCCAATTTCACGTATGAAAGAACCTGTGATAGATCCAACACAAACAAATGACAAGTGGATTGAACTAGAAATAATATAATTTATCCAAGCAAATGACCAAGGAGATCTGCTATAAATGACAATGACAAACAATTTATGGGAAGTAAATGTATAATTGTATTAAATATAGTGGGGAGAGGATACAACCATAAATTCTTTGGCATCGTATTCTCGTTCCGATGGGTTCCTCCTATTCCAACGTCACAATTTTCTTGAAAGGAATCACATCAATAGTCTAACACTCTTGTCAAATTTGTCCATCATATCCGTGCCATGAACTCCTCCTCCTNTGGGTTCCTCCTATTCCAACGTCACAATTTTCTTGAAAGGAATCACATCAATAGTCTAACACTCTTGTCAAATTTGTCCATCATATCCGTGCCATGAACTCTTCCTCCTTCACCCATGGCCTAAGGCTTGATTTATAGGACAATATGGATAATGGGAATGCAATAAGATTAGGGAAAGTGAATGATATATGATCGCAACAATTGTGGAGGTAGATTTAGATCCATATTAATAGGAAGGAAAGGCTATCCAAAGAGATTTTTCTTTGGAATCTTCTCAAAAACCTAATTTTCTTCCCTTACAAAGGGTGGCACGACTTGTTAGTGAAGCAAGGTGCACCAAAATGGGTAGACACGATCTGCTGTATAGACAAGGTGCTTGTTGGAAGTGGGTGAAAGCACATCTAATAGGATTCATCGCACGTTGATGAACAAGAAATACACATCTATGTCACAAAACAAGCCAACTTGCAGGTCGAGGGAGTCGGGCATTATCCACCATGAAAGTTTGTTTATGGATTGAGGCAACATGAGGTTACAAGGTTTGTGATGCTGATGAAAATTCTATGTAACAATTATGGTTGGTGCAACTCCCTAGTGAGAGTGGATTCATGCGTAGTGGGGTTGAATTCTTGGATGCTTGGGCAATGTCTCAAATTTGTAGGACAAGTAAAGAGGGGATACTAGCTAATATGTTTACTACCCAAGTACAAGTGGCCATTTGTGTGAAAATGACAAAATTCATATAATCTACATCAAAGTGAATGAAAAAGTGGAGTTCGATTGGTATAATTATGAACATGTAGTAAACAATAACTTAATTGACATCTACTTAAACACATTATAGGTACATGTGCTATGAATTTTGAAAAAATATAATTGATGCAATACATAACGATAAGTTGGGGTAAAATACTACAACATTAAGATGATTTTAAAAATGAATTTTGGGTTGTGTATTTATACACAACTCAAGTAGGGTGTCCCTCCAAGAAATGCTATGTTTTGACAAAAGAAGAGTGCATTTTCCAAGACGATTATAGAGCCTCCATATCAAAGTTGACTAGGTTAGCCTTGACCATAACCTAGTACTGCAATAAATGATGGCCTTATCCATTATTATTGTGTCCTAAAAAGCTGCATTAATGACACAATATAATATTGCCATGGCCACATGTGAAGATTGAACCATTCTCAAGACCACCACTTAAGATGAACAATTCAAAAAGAGAAAGTGTGGTCTCAAATGCAAGTGGAATTATACATAACCAATTCAATATATGGTTGGTTGAGACCAAAATACAAATTAAAGTGGATTTAGGGATACTGAAATCTATCCCATATCTATATTCTTGAAGAAATGTATTCACTCCCATTTATAAACCAAAATAAGTCATGATAGTCATTGTACAGTCCTACACATCCTCACGCACTTGTTGCATGGGTTTTAAAGNTTCTTGAAGAAATGTATTCACTCCCATTTATAAACCAAAATAAGTCATGATAGTCATTGTACAGTCCTACACATCCTCACGCACTTGTTGCATGGGTTTTAAATGCAACATATTTATGTGATTCATGGATACTCCTTTTTATGGCCCTTGCACATTAATTTTTAAAATATCTCATTTCCATTGTTTCACTCTACAAAATAAGTGCAAAAACCAAAAAATATAATACCGGTAATGTGTTCACCTCACTAACGCTCTATACCGTGTTTTAGACAATTACACTTGATCAATATCAATAATGGGGGTAGCTATTAGCAACGAAGTTTTGACATGGTAACACTAATTAATATTGATATCCTCTTGTTTAGAGGGCTACTTAATGTTTTTTCCCAGCAAGTTATTCTATCCTTTGTCTCATTATGCCAAATTTGATTTGCTTGTTTTATATTGGTAGAGTCTTGAGCATAGAGAACTTGAACAAGATGATAGGAAAGAGAAGATAAATCATGAATTTTCAACATTCATATGATATGAAACAAAACAACTGCAATTGGATATTGGTAGAGTCTTGAGCATAGAGAACTTGAACAAGATGATAGGAAAGAGAAGATAAATCATGAATTTTCAACATTCATATGATATGAAACAAAACAACTGCAATTGGCATCAACAATCAAGAACCAATATCACCACTTGAAGCAAGATGGATTTTTGTTGTTGTTGTAATTGAGTAATTTGTGTTAATGAAAGAAAATATACAAGTATCCATAGGATTTTAAACTAAGTGGTAGGAAATCTATGGTGTAAAAATTACAACCACAATCTATGTATTTTTGTCAAATTTCTATGATGTTCCTTAGAAAAATTAGCAACGTGGAAGCTAGAGATTTGTTGGTTACTTAACCCATGTTCAACCTTTAGCCCGACCAAAAAAACCCAAGGTACTATCATAATAGAGCATAACCCCANTTAGCAACGTGGAAGCTAGAGATTTGTTGGTTACTTAACCCATGTTCAACCTTTAGCCCGACCAAAAAAACCCAAGGTACTATCATAATAGAGCATAACCTCGTCAACAACACCTGTGATGCAAGTGAGGTCTCACCCGAGATACCTATAGGGACTGCAAGAACCAGAATTTTGCAGTTATAGAAGGGGATCTCTTCATGGAAAAGATCGTCACACTACCCAACCAACGCAGATAAATGATCAATCATTTATAGATACAACAACATATAAAGTATACCAATCTAAAGCACGTCTATAATAGTGGCATTATATTATTCCACTTGATCATTAGGAATATTAGTCGCGACACACACAAAGCTTCATTCATAAGATAACCAAACATTATTGACACAAAGGTTTAACGTGGAAACCCACATGATAAAAACCACAACAACGCTCTTCATATGGCAAGAGTCATTTTCTTGAATGCTTATGGTATGTGCACACAACCTGTAGACATCTCTCAAAATCACATTACAATAGATTCGATCTTCCCACATAACTTATGGGTCGACATTATATAACTTTTTCAACTCTTATTAGTTTCTTTCCCTTTAACTTACATATTCTTTTTCAACTAGTACTCAATTAGGAGTCGACTACAATCCGTCAAAAAGACACTCCAAATCTACTATTCCCAAAAATCCCTTTTACATTTTACATTTATATAGGTTCTATTGGCCAAGTTTACATCCTTGCCTATTTCCTAAACTAGACCACTTGTATAACTTAACTCACCACTTACATTTAATGTCTCCTAATAAACTAGTCAAACTTCTAGATTCGACTTACTCTTTCCTCTTTTCATCGCAACCTTGTTCATAATGCGACCAGATTCTTCAAACTTCCAATCAAAACTCTTATACACTTTCCTGGGGCCAACAATACTATTGAGAGAAAAGTGATTTGTTTCATACAATGAACAATCATGTGGAAAGATGTCTTGGAATTCCATTCAAAATATGGAGCATATGAGGATTACCTTACTATTAAAAAGAAAGTCTCTCTATATTTTTTATAGCATTTTCCATAGTCTTAATCTTCTCAAGAGGTCACATGTGTCAAGATTTTTTATTCAACCCAGAGTTTTGATATGTTTTAGTTTTGGTTAGAAGATTTCCAGTTTTATAAGGGAATTTATGAAGCTAGGTTTTTCCAATCCTCACTCTACTTGACATGAGCATTGGATGAAAGAAATATTGTATTATTGAATTTTTATTGGAATTTAATTATATTATTTATACCCTACATGTCTTCTTATCTACAAAGAATTGTTCGCTTGAAGTATGAGGGCTACTACTTTAGAGCGCATTTAAAAAAAATGCAATCTAGCATTAAACGGGAAAAATTCCACTCAAACATACCTTTCAGGTGAGGTACGTGGTGGGAGACGAACTGAACCAAATGCAGCGACCAAAAAAACCTTGTTGTAAGTGAAGAGAGGGATTTGAGACATTATTAAAAACATTCATCTCACTGTAGATGATCACTTACCCTACCAAAATGCCTGTGAGCTTGGGTATGTTCGGTCGCCTGTGCACTTGGGTCTATTTGATCTCTTGTGCTTATGTAGGATTCANTCATCTCACTGTAGATGATCACTTACCCTACCAAAATGCCTGTGAGCTTGGGTATGTTCGGTCGCCTGTGCACTTGGGTCTATTTGATCTCTTGTGCTTATATAGGATTCACTTGTTGACCAATATCATAGTACCGCAATTCATATTGCAATTTTTAAAAATGTCAAAAACCAAACCAATATAATGTAAATATTGCCGGTGGATGAAGGGTTTAGGGTGGGTAGTAAGGGGGTTTATAAAGGTTTGAGTACAAAAAGAGGTGGGAAGAGGTTTTAGGTACAGGGAAGGGGTTTCAACAAAAGGAGTTTGGATCAATATCTACACTTATCTCAGCTTCCTCAATTTATGAAGACAACCCTTACTGGTTCACCCCAAACTGTATTACCATAGCCACTTAACTTGTGATGGATGAATACCAATATACAAATTAAATACAATTTAAAAGGCCTAGTTATACAACCAAGTTTCTAAAATATAAGCAAGTGGATAGTTACACATGTTCATCAAGTCGTCAAAGCGAGAACCTGTTTTCATGGATGACCGTCAAATCAAGTCGTAAAAGACTGGTACTTCAAAACATGTTAAGTTGGCCGGCACAAAAGACTCGTACATCATTGATGGTTATATTTGGATGATGATTGTCTTTCTNTTTCATGGATGACCGTCAAATCAAGTCGTAAAAGACTGGTACTTCAAAACATGTTAAGTTGGCCGGCACAAAAGACTCGTACATCATTGATGGTTATATTTGGATGATTATTGTCTTTCTCATCGACAACTTATCGGATTAAAAGTCTTCTTGTTTCTTGCATAATCTGATTTCACAAGTGGGTGTTGCGATTAGAGAGGAACCAACAAACTCTGTAGTTACCGTCTGTAATGTCTGTACAGAAGAGAGGATTTGCACGAGGAGGACACCACAACGATGGATTGTGGTCATACTTTTTGCAATGTCTGCTACACGCAGCAATTTCTTAACAAGATAGGCGAGGGGTAGAGCAAGCGGATTAAGTGCCATGGATCCTCAAAAGATCCTGAAGCAGCCCAACGCTTTGATCGCTTCCTATTTGAATCCTTTATTGACGATAACAGCAATGTGAAATGGTGCCCAAGTGTTCCCAACTGTGAAAATGCCATCCGTGTTGAAGGAGATGTTTACTGTGAGATCCAGTGCGTTTGTGGAAAACAATTCTCGTTGTTTCTGCTTCATTTGGGAGCTTTGGAATAAGCAATGTCATGACGAATCGAAGAACTGGATTACAGTTAATACCAAGTTGTATCCCAAGTGTGGCAGAACGTGCAAAGAAATGGTGGATGCAACTGGATTACCTGCGTATGTGGCCAACACTTCTGTTGGTTGTGCGGTGGTGCTACTCGAAGTGAACATACCTAAGAGCATTGATGGTCACACTTGTGGTCGATATAAAGATCACTGAGGAGACGGAAATTGAGAAGGCACAACGTGATTTGAAAAAAAGATTTTATATAAAGATCACTGAGGAGACGGAAATTGAGAAGGCACAACGTGATTTGAAGAAAAGATTTTAGATTTAGAGAGCAAAGAATCTCATTGCATTGACTATAGATAGCTCAGAGATGCACTGCAAAGGCTGTTTAGATCGAGACGTGCCCTTGCTTATTCTTATCTTTTTGCATTTCACATGTTTGGAGACGATATACTGAAGAAAAAGAAGTGAAACAAAACCTTTTTGAAGATCAACAGCAGCAGCTAGAGGCAACAGTAGAAAGACTCTCAAAGATGATTGAGGGATCCTTGATGATTGAGTGTTATGGCCAACCCATTGCAAATGATCGATCTTAGTATTCTCGCTCTTAGTATTATGATCGATGATTATAATAAAGAGAGTACTGTTTAGTCTTTAGAACACTCTACTCATCCAAAGTTCCTTCAATAATCTATGAAAGTCTCTCAACTATTCCCTGTAGATGCTGCTGATCTTCAAAAAGGTTTTGTTTCAATTCGTTTTCGTTTACTGTCAATTTGTCTAACATGTAATCTCCGTTAAACATGAAAAATGCAAAAGCATAAGAATAAGAAAGGGCACGCCTTCATCTAAACATCTTTTTGCACAATCCTCCCACAGTTGGAGTTGGGACATGTCTTTGTATTAGCTGCAATCCAGTTTAAATTCTCAGATACCTCCTGACAGTGCTTATTCCAAAGCTCCCAAATGAAGCAGGAACAAGGATAATGTGGTTCAGCCAAACAATTGAAGCAAAACTGGTGTCCACAAACGCACTGGATCCCACAGTAAACATCTCTTTCAACAAGGACGGCATTTCCATAGCTGGGAACACTTGGGCACCATTTCACTTTGTTATGGTCAATAAAGGATTCAATTAAGAAGCGATCAAAGTGTTGATCTGCTTCAGGATCTTTTGCAGAGACCAGCTTTCTTACAATGTCTTGTTAGAATACTAATGGAGAAATACTTATGTTAGTATATTGTTAGGTTGTTTGTGTAAGTGTAGTTCCAGATCCACTATTGTAGGAGTCTGTTGAAGGCTCTCTAAACCTATATATCTGTAACTATTACCTATGAATAATCAAGCTGTGTTGAGCGTTAGTCTCACCTTCAGTCTATGCTACTGTGCATGCTTTGTTGCTCTCTGATTACTTAATTTGGTGTGCATGCTTTGTTGCTCTCTGATTACTTAATTTGGTATCAGAGCTGAGGGCCTGGGCCAACTCCCTCACGGGAGTGCCTAGGATCCCGATCCTGAGGGGTTCCAATTTTTTGCACAGCCCGTGAAGGAGACAGGGCCGCTGCAATTCCAGTTTGAGGGATGTGCCTGTGGGTGATGAGCTGGGATTGATGTGTTTTATTCTTGTGTGCGATAGCCTGAAAGGAGAGTCGCTGCATTGAACCTGACGCGCAAACAGCCAGGGGCTGCATTGAACCTGACGCGCAAACAGCCAGGGGACGCGTAAGGATGGACGGTCCCGCTAAGATCCAGAAAAGGCCTGTCCACGATGAGATTTTGGTGGATCTGAAATTTTTTGGCNTTATTCTTGTGTGCGATAGCCTGAAAGGAGAGTCGCTGCATTGAACCTGACGCGCAAACAGCCAGGGGCTGCATTGAACCTGACGCGCAAACAGCCAGGGGACGCGTAAGGCTGGACGGTCCCGCTAAGATCCAGAAAAGGCCTGTCCACGATGAGATTTTGGCGGATCTGAAATTTATTGGCTGGATAGAGGCCATTGTTGTCCCTAATTAGAGGGAAGCTGTGAAGCCGGATCTGAATTTTTTGGCTGGACGTTGATTCATTTGCTATGGAGGTCCTCTCGTGTTGTGGGAGGAGAGTCGTTGTGCGCTGAATTTGCTATGCGTTGAACCCTAAATCACTGAGGATATTGCAGAGGCTATGGTGGGTAGTGATCCATTTGAGAGCTTGTTATGGTCGCTACAATCGGGCTTGGTATGCTCTTGACAACGATTTGTATAACACCGAGGGGCATCGGGTGTTGGAGCAGAGTTTTGGGAGTATACGGCTTGTTTGATACCCGTAGAGAAGAGGAGCCCAGGAGCCGTGCAACTGCACATTAAAAATTACCGTGATTTCGTGGAGGATGTGATCGCTGGAGGATGTGATCATGCTGATTTTAGAAGTGAAGCTGCTACCATCTTCCTGTCAACTCAACAGTGTAAGAGNAGTGAAGCTGCTACCATCTTCCTGTCAACTCAACCGTGTAAGAGAGCACCATTCTCTTGTGGTCTGAGAGCCCTTAGTGGCCTGAGCCATTGCCATCACCGTGAAGCAGAAGCTTGGAGATTCTAAGTGCATTGCAGCCACGTGTTGAGCGCAAACATTGAAGGAGAGAGCACCATTCATCACGTGGAAGATCGCTATGAGAAAGCAACCAGTGATTTCCTGGTTAGCGTGGAGACGTGGAAATCAAGAGCAGATCGCCGGTGCAAATCGATGTGACTGGAGCAGATCTATTTTTTGTCCCCTCTCTGCGTGAAAGAATTCAGTGAGTTCAGCCTGGAGCGGTATAGTATTCTGATAGACCAACCGNGCCGGTGCAAATCGATGTGACTGGAGCAGATCTATTTTTTGTCCCCTCTCTGCGTGAAAGAATTCAGTGAGTTCAGCCTGGAGCGGTATAGTATTCTGATAGACCAGCCGAAAAGGAAGAAAGTCTCAGTGGTGCGCTGTCCCAAAGTCTGGAGGACACTATTTATTTGGTGTATAGATTTATGTGCTGTGAAGTGCACATTATGTTGTGAAGCAGAGATATCGCTGCCAATGGTAAATCGGATTATTGCCTGCAGTCATGTTGTTGTTGCCAAGTTGGAGTTCATCGTTCTTGGAGTCATTGCTTGTAGGTGTTATAGCGAAATGAAGTGAGGTGTACGTGCCCATTCCGTTGGACTCACACANCGGATTATTGCCTGCAGTCATGTTGTTGTTGCCAAGTTGGAGTTCATCGTTCTTGGAGTCATTGCTTGTAGGTGTTATAGCGAAATGAAGTGAGGTGTACGTGCCCATTCCATTGGACTCACACAACCTTCAATTCGAGTAAGATAGTGTGATTGAGTTGTTATTGATATTTCTTGTTTGAAAGTGTGATGATAGTTATTTTTGTGAGAAATGGTTTTGTGTCTTTGGGTCATTAAAGAAATGATGTAAAAAGGGCTTTGAAGTTATGATAATTGGTGTGAGGTGTTTTATGTACCTGAATGAAATGTTGTAGGGGGTGCATGATCGGTTGTACCCGACACCCCAGGTTATGGTCCAGGTTGTAAAGCTTAGCCATGGGCAAGCTATTTCCCCAGGTTGTAGTAAGACCTGTTAGCAAGGCATAAATAGGGATAAGTGTTGTAGCACAGAAGCGCATGATACTCTCTCATGGGAAGAGAGCATATTGAACCAGGTTGTGGAGTTAACCATTGTGAGAGGTACTGGGGTGACAGATGAACCCGTAACCTAAACTTGATAATGAATCGAAGAGGCGAGAGACTTCGATTCAAGGTGGGGATGTGAGATGGAAAATCTCAAAAATGTGAGACCAAGTTGTGAGTCCCAGAGTATAAAGGACCAAGTTACATTTAAGGAAGAGTAACATTGATGAATCATGTAGCTGAAAACAATTCCTAGAGAACTGGCGGTTACAGAGGCTGGTGACCCATGTATTCCGGTAGATGGATTGTGTTTTATATGGACATCAATAATCATATGCAGGTACAAGGTGCAAGATGAAGCCCGTACTAAAGCAAGCTCAAGAAGGATTGAAGCCATGACAGAGATGAAGATCTGACCATATAGATATTTAGATAAGTAGTCATTAAGGGAGAGTGTTGGAATAGATAGTTCCTACTTATCTAGAATCAATCTACGTGAGTTGTGTAATCCTAGATTGGTGTGTGTGGTTGAGACATTTGCTCAACCTACTTTCCTATCATTGGAATAAGTTAGATCTTATAACAATCGGTGAGCTCTATATAATGAGCCACACATGTATTGTAATCATGTATTCATTTCTCATTAATTCAATTGATAGTGTTTGTTAATTTGGTATCAGAGCTGTACTGTATTTTGTTGCTGCGATCTTCCCTGTTGAAGGTAATTATTCCATTCAAAATGGACTTCCTCATGAGACTTGCTTTTGAAAGCATCTTTGAAGATTCATTTGCAGATGAAGACGGAGATGAAGAGATTCCGCT
>LPNX010038992.1:0-12230 GCA_001517045.1 Pseudotsuga menziesii | reverse complement strand
ATAGGATTGAGGCACTTGTATGATAGTTGTATGATAGGATTGAGGCTATGCCTATTCTTGAGTTGGAAGTTGATTTTCTTTGTGTGTTACTTATTCCATATATAGTTGCCTTCTGCATTCATGTTGTTTGGTTGAAGCACATCTTCTCCATCTGTAATGGTTCATGGGATCAGTGTATATGAACTGGAAACAATTTGACTTGACTCAAGTATAATGGCATGGCCTGGGAAACTAATTGCATGAGTTGACTAAGGGTTGACAATAGTGTTTGAAATTATCACATAACTTTCAGTTCAATTTTTTTTTAATATTTAAAATTTTATGTAGTGCACCCTAACAGCCCACTGCAACCCACTTTTCAAAAGCTGTGTCCCCATCCTGATCCCACAAACCCTAGCAACTTAAGTCTTAACATTTTAGTTTGAAAATTGAACATGGAACTCTAAATTTAACACACAAGTTCATTCTCATTTTCTCGGAAACTTCAACATATAAATCATATTTCTGTGCTTGATGTCAATATCCTAAGAGATATTATAAGACTATCAGCTTTATTGACAAATTCACTTTTAAACAAAAAAGTCCACACAAGTCTAACAACTAAGCAAACTCATATATGCTTCTATTGAGATGTCTCAAAAGAGTAAGTCCTTTGCCTAAACAAAATATATGAGTAAGTGAACAATCAATATTTAGAAAGGAGTAATCGATGATTTTAATGTAATTCTCCATACAATTACTTTATGGCTCTCATTGGACTATGAACTTGTGATTGGCGAGCAAAAAGATATTGTTGGAAATCAAATTCTCTTAATGTGTCATCTTGTGCAATTTGGCTCAAAGATTTGCGTCCTGGCCCCAACAATGCAGCTTGATCGTCGCCCTGATCCAATGCACCAAAATCCTTTTGCTTTATATTTGGACCATTCACAACTATGCATCAATTATTGCATATGAGGAAAGCAATCTTTTAGTGAGAGTATAAATTAGCATGTGATTTGATATAAGCTAAAATCCAAGAAAAGGAATGATAATTTATATCCAAAGCAATTATGTTACTCACATCACATGGTCTTAATCGTTAAGAATAACAAAAAGTTTGTTTATCACAAATAAGTGAAATTTTTGGTGAGTGAAAAAGTAAGCAACATTCATACATAATTTATTATCCATAAATACATCATTGTCTGAATTAATAATGCTATCCAGGATTGTTAATAAACATGCTTATGTTAGGGTTTACCAATTAAGGTACTCTCTTATATACAAGAGTCTAGACTTCAGAGCTGTATTTTGGAAATTATCTTATTGTTTTGCTCCTTCAAAATATTCCTTACTGTTTATGGAAGAAGCTACCCTTGGACTAAAGTTCATTTCACTGAACCAGAATGCTCTACACATTTATATCATATTACAATAATTATCACATACCTGGCACATTTTTTCAAGTATTATTAACCCATTAATGCATAACCTATGTGTGTGTGTGAATTTATCACCATGCAATCTTGATTGTAACCTAAAAAGATAAGAGTCTTGCTAATCTGAAAGTATCTGGTTCAAGGATGTTATTGGGATACATTTCAATATATATTAAAACAAAAATAGCAGAGACAACAGATACAGAGCTTCGATGATATATGCAAGGAAAGACATGTTTTTCAAGACAACAAACTTATCATAGAAATAAAAGGCATGATGTTATCAAACATAAATAATTAAACCTAGAGTAAGATGTAACACATATAAAGAATGTAAAAATCAATAATCATTGTGTATCTTGGGTAAATAGCCATGACGTATGCTAGTTCTCTAGAAGAGCCACCTAGGTATGACATATCTCCAGTTACTTTGTTACAACCAACGTTTTTGGGTTCTTTTGCAACTTGACCAGATTTTTTCCAGGCCAACTAAGTCATCTTAAGAATCCAACAATCTTGTCCACTGCAACTGAAAATAATCATATCTTTCTCTTATTGGGATTCCAAGAGACATTGGGATTCTGAGAGACACTGGATCCACTAGAGTATTGAAAGGTTCTGCTGTATCCATTCTCATGATCTACTTCACAACCTGCTCAACGACATTACAACAGGTAAAAGTGAGTTACTTATTGCCTGCTATAGAAATATATTTGTTTCATTTTTGTCAAGAAATAAGCCAACCATATAACCGTCAAGGCAACCTCCAATTATTTTTTATTATAATGAAACTAACGACGTTCTCCATTTCTAGCAGCAGAAAATGGCCCTATGTCTTTCTTCAGTGGTCCTTCAGTTTTTTCGAAAGCTTTGTTTGTTGATTTTCCGATATCCAAAGAGATTTGAAAGCTTTTCTTTGATGTGGACTACTTGACAGTTCACAGGGTCTACCCAACATTGTTTGCCTTGGGGTAATTGACTCGTCAAGAGATCTCACAGTATTCAGTTTTGAACTGCTCCAAAGTATAGGATTCCTTGCAAACATCTCTAAAAACCTTGTTGTATGTCTTCTTCATCCAAGTTCATCCCAAGAAATATGATCTTATTTGTTCTTTTCTCATTCAAATCCCTATGCTTTGTCAGGAGAGCTATGTCTACATGTGTTGCAAAGGCTGCAACTGCTTTAGTGGAGCCAGCAGCAACTGGTATGACTGGACAGGATGATGCATACAAGATTTTTGTAGATGAAATCTCTTATACTAAATGCTTTGATAATGACAAGAAGTCAGTTAAGGGAAATGAGGAATGTGTCAAAGTAGACACATTGATCCAAAAAGAAGCAACAGAAACATGAGGTAGTAAGAAACCCGTGGTGTCTTCAAATTGATATCAATCCTTTATAAGGTTTTCTTCAGAACCTACTAAATGGGTAGAGGAGAAGCAGATGGATTCATGGTTTGAAGATTCAATGTCCTCTAAGCATATGGATAAATGGCAGATTGGAGATAAGGATGAGAGGAGTGCACATGCCAAAATGTCTACTGAATCATTGACTGATCCAAAAATGGAAGAACAAAAGCTACAGAGCGTGACTGCACCAGTGCTTCCTTCTCCAAAGAAGCAAGAAGTTTCAAATTTAGCTTTAAGGCAAGTCAATTCAATCAGCACACCTCCTATCAAGGCTTATGTTGCACAAAAGGGTGAGGCTGGGCAATATGAATACAAGTCAAAGGGCATCAGGGTGAAGAAATCTTGTGTGACCCCAGCAAGGAAAAATAGCAGAGGCCTTAAGAAAGATCATGGAAGTTCTGGCTCAGAGAAGTTTAACCAAGGGCAATTAGTTAAGTAGTTGTCTGTTTGCAAGCATGAGCAAGTTTCCCCTATAAAATCAGGCATTGAACCTTCATCAGAAAAGGTGTCAGGTTCATCAAAATTTAAGGTGAAATAAACGGTACTGCAGCAATGAAATTGGACGGTGTGTCACTATCTACAGAGTTGCATTTAGAAAAAGTAAAAAAGCTTAGACAAGTGTAAGTCTTATATTAATTCAGTTGCGTTTCAAATTACAGCTTTCTGCTTTTTGTTGTTATAGTTAGATGCCCACTTATTAATGTTCATATTGTCCTTCCTTTGTTGTTCTTATCATTTTGTCTTATGTTACAGGTATGATGCTGCAAAAGAAGTAAAATTCAGAACTATGTCAAATGATTATGACATTGCTACCCCATCTACATCTCTGAAGCATCTTATAGCAGCTGCACAAGCTAAGCGAGAACAAGCACGTTCTGCAGCTTTGCCACATTTTGTTTCAATTGAAGAAACTAAGAATTCTATTCCGTTTATTTCCAGTCCTTCACCAATCCGAGGGAGTAGTTCAGATCACAGTTCACGACTCCAACTTCACTTAGATGGTGAGGCAACTGAGGATACAAAGGATGCCATTGCCCATACAGAATCAAGAAGTCGTAGAGTTAATGTGCAATAGTGGGGTTTGTCAAATACGATGGATCTGGAATCAAGTGAAGAAGGTAAAATAAGCTCAGAGCGAAAATTGATTGGAGGGACACTTAGTGGGGATACAGAAGCAACAATTGCTAGGGACACTTTGGAAGGAATGCTAGGGTCTCTATCAAGGACAAAGGAAAATATTGGAAGAGAATTGCATAATGCTATTCATTGTGCAAAATATAGCCTTGCTGGTGAGGTGAGCTCGATATATGTTATTTTCCAGTATGGTAAACAAGCAACTCATTTTATTTTTGCTTACTATGGTTTTTTTACTTTTGGAAAATTAATGATGAAAATTGTCAAGGATTAGAGTGAAGAATGAATATCTTGCATGTGGATAATTTTTGCATTCATAGTGACTTATGAGAATCCTATACATTGGGTATTTTTCCCTGCAATAACTTATTTGTCAATGTCTTTTTAGTTAGAACTTGAAACCTCTTACATATGGATGTGGATACTATATCAGAAGACCAAACTGGTGTCTTCGGCAAGATGCATAGTATCCCCTTCCGTTCTCTACTAGCCAATGGTATCTTGTTGGCCATGGGATTTACCTATCCTCCTTGGAATTGATTGTCTTGGATTGACTGAGCACAACAAAATATAAAAAAGGCTACAGGATTACACTCACATTCTAATATCTATAATGTGCTTTTTCTAAACCACTCTACAATATTAGGATCTAGGTGAAACCCTGCCACCTATTCTGCATGACGACTTGCATTGATTTAGAGGCCAAAGCAGGACCCCTCTGGATGATAGATCTCATTTTCCTCTTGTTCGAATTTTGTCCTTTTTTGTTGAAATATTTTTTCAAGCTTCTTTTATTTTTGTTGGTTTATGTGTGAGGACTTTTTGTTTTGATCTTGTTAATTGGTTGGGTTATAGGCTTGAGTTAGATTAGGTTTTTAGCTTGATTATTGGGATGGTTTGGTTAAATTGGGGCTAGTAGCTTGCTAAGGGTCTGTTTTTATTTAGGTAATAATGAAGATGGCAGTGGGGATGTTCATCCGTCCTCTGTATGCTGGTGTCGCTGATATAATTTGGAGACATACCCTCACATTTCCAAATCTCTAGACTATTAGGAATGCAGGAAACTTAGTCCCATCCTAAGTTTGCCCTAAATTTTTTTACTGAGAGAAGCTAGGTGCATTCTACTGCGCAACATTGAAGAGATTGTAACGTTGTCCCATTTGTCCATCTGATTTGGTTGAATATAATATTTAATACAAAAGGATTAATAAATCGATAATAAATTTAATGTTGACAAACAAAAAATCTTTCTCAACTCTTTTTCCCCCAAGAATTAAATCTTTATATTCGATATTTCAAGCACAATCAAAATATACATCAAGAAGAATGGACCCTGCCACGCACATTCCTGTATGTCCTTGACAATATTTATTGTAGAAACCCAAATATTTTTCATGATCAATGCTAGATTTGGTTTCTCTAGAATTCTCTAAGATTTGTCTTTTAAAGGCTTTCAATTGCCTTTAAATGAGGCCCGGATTTTATGGGTTGCCTGGGCTGTATTTAGTTCCGTTCCTTGAAAAATCATACTATTTTTCGAAAGCCACAAAGCAAGGCAAAACCTTGAAACATTCTTTCAGATTTATCAGATAGCCATTAGAAAAAACAATCAACCAAATTTGACTGATCCCATTTGTTTGTTCCATAAATAGTTGTAATAATTCCTTGCAGACAACCTTAGATAAAGGACAATAGACCAATACATGATCCATTGTTTCCTCACTACATTTACACAAGATTCACCTGCCAGGGGCCCAAGACCATTCAAATTCCTTTTTTTCCATTGTCCCATGCAAGCCAAAGAAATAGCCTTGATTTGGGAGGACTTTCCAAATTCCTAACAATTTTACATCACCAAACTATTTCTTTTGATTGCAATTACTCCACCCTTGATGAGTATCCTAGTTTGGTTGTATACTCACCTGTTTCTTTATTTTTAGACCATTTAATTATGTCCTCTACATTTTCTCCTTGAAGGTTCGATGCTTCTGGTGATTTCCAATCTTGAGGCGATGCATTATATCCATTAGGAATTGCTACCTCTTTCAGAAATAATATTCCAAATTAATGAAGATCATTAATAAGAGCTTCTGACATATCACATATTGAAAGAAGAGGAATTTAAAGAAATTTTTATTAGAAGGCATATGACGTGTGTGTCTCTAAGCACACCAACGTAGATCCATCTTAAATTCAGACCTAAGAGCCACTTTCACAATGATTGCTAAGGCAGTGTAGAGAGAGAAAAGAAGATCTGGGTTCTTTAGTTAACCTCCATGTTGATGGGGGATCCCTTAGGTCTCCATTGCAACAGTGTAATAGAAATCAATGGGTAGAACCCAAAATGGAAGGGAATAGAGCACATGTCCAATGACTCAAAACTGCATTAAGATTGGAAATATGCGTAGTAACTATTGTCTGCCTAATACCTATGCATGGGTTTGCTTCCTTGAATGTGTAATAATTAATTGACTAGAGTATATACCATCACCTAAGGACTTGACAACATATGACAAGTTTATACAACATTAGACCATGGTCCCTGAGCTCCTTACATGAATAGATCCCGACTACATGTATTAGGTTGTGGGAGGGTTCAACATTTTATCAAGACAAGAGGTAAACTTTTTGTCTTAAAAAATGTTGTGCTATGGAGCATTATCCATAATAACAAGAGGTGGTCGATATTTAGACATGTATGCATGTACTGATAGGCAGAAGTGAAAGGTAAAATATAATATATCTCTCTTCATTCACATTGCATGCTCATAAAAGGAACAATTCTCAAGAACAGGGTAGAACTGCACTTGGAAGAGAGAGAGAGAGAGAGAGAGAGGTGTCCTTACAATAAAACTTTAGATACATTTCCATACCGAGTTAGAAATCCCATGAAAAAATGGTTAGATATAATCTAGGAATCTTCTTATATAAATGGAATTCCAATCTCATTTATGGTAGGGCATTAAGTTGTTGAAGCATGATATTCAATTTTCATTTAAATGCTAACATTTTGTTGAAATCATGGTTGTGTAATAGTTAATTTATTGACCACCTTACAATTTGGGGTGATATCATATGATATTCGTATAAGATGTGCTTTATAATTGTATAAATGGTAACTGAAAGGATATTTCTACTATTTATTTGTGCTACATCTTTGAGAATGGGAAACATATTAACTTTGATTTTGACTTTGGGTGCAGAGCAAAAT
Organism: Pseudotsuga menziesii; assembly: GCA_001517045.1. Classification (NCBI taxonomy): domain Eukaryota; kingdom Viridiplantae; phylum Streptophyta; class Pinopsida; order Pinales; family Pinaceae; genus Pseudotsuga; species Pseudotsuga menziesii. The sequence goes on along the minus strand of LPNX010038992.1, from coordinate 5,054 downwards.
TAGTGGATTATTCTCTTGCCTCTGGCAAAATATACGAGGGAGAAGGGTTTAAATACATTAAGGAGCGCTTTGAAAATGGCACACTTCATCTCATTGGCCTTTTGAGTGATGGTGGTGTTCATTCGTGATTGGATCAGTTGCAAGTATTCTATATCTATAAATGCATTATTATGAGTTGTTTCTCTTGAATTCTTGTAGATAGGACATTAGCTCATCTCCTAAGTTCATGCAAGACATGGATGCCTTCAAACATTTTTATCTCCTTTTCTAGTTTTTGATATTGATTAATTACTCTTACAGTTGCTTTTGAAAGTTTCTGCACAAATTGGTTCAAAAAGGATCAGAGTGCATATCCTCATTGATGGTCGGGATTGTCTTGATGAGTCAAGTTTTGGTTTCATAGAGACACTAGAGAATGATCTTGCTGAGTTACGTAAATAGGGTGTTGATGCACTAATTGTCTCCGGCAGAGGCCGCATGTATGTGACAATGGATTTCTATGAGGTAGCACATGTTGTTCCTTTATTTTCAGTTCTGACTCGTAACCACTATTATCATTTTACTTTTAGCACAAGAGTGGAGTTTCTATACGATTAATTCGAAATCTATTTGATTCCCTTTGATGAATTTCTAGCTTTGACGTTGTTCTTAGTCATGTACAATATTTTTCTTTCATATTGAAATTTGTTTTCCTGTTTCTTTTATTGTGTTGCATGGACATGTTGAGCTTGCATTTATTATGATAGGTTGAAATTTGAAATTTGATTACATTTTTTGCAGAATGATTGGGGTGTGGTCAAACGAGGCTGGGATGCACAGGTTTTGGGAAAATCACCTCATAAATTTAAAAGTGCTTTGGAAGCAGTCAGAAAGATTAGGGAGGATCCCAAAGTTAATGATTAGTAATTGCCTCCTTTTTCCATTGTTGATGAAAATGAGAAGGCAGTTGGACCTATTCTTGATGGAGATGCAGTGGTGACCATTAATTTTCGAGCAGATCGCATGACTATGGTTGCTAAAGCATTTGAATACGAGAATTTTAGTGCATTTGATCGAGTTCGATATCCTAAAATTCATTACGCTGGAATGCTTTAGTATGATGGAGAGTTAAAGCTTCCATCTCATTATCTTGTTTCCTCACCAGATTTTGATAGAACATCAGGAGAATATCTCGTCCATAATGGGATACAGACATTTGCATGCAGGTTGGTTAGAACATATATTTTATATCCCCAGATTAGGTTTTATTCAACCACAACAACTTTAAGAAATTGAATTATTTGTCCAAGTCACATGTTTTCATAGACCACAGATTTACTGCCTAGTTCCCCTTTAGACCATTAGCAATATGTGTTTGAGGTAATTTTAAGAGAAGACTGGAGGTTGGAGGCTTTCACTGATGGATCTTATTTTCTAGAAAAATAATTGTGTAAGCGTAACTTTGAATTTTAATGGAATTAAGCACCAAGGCATTTCAATAGCAAATTACTTGATCACAACTTTGCTAAGCATATGCAAATATAGGTCCCCAAGTTTTGTCACCTATCGCATCTATCATTGTATGTTTAGTTTGTATTAGGAGTTGATACATGAAATCCAAATTCCTGGTTCTGTTAGTGTGGTTTTATGACAAAGTTTTCTGGTTTATTCCATAATATTTTATTCCTCCATTACAACTTTAAGAAATTGAATTATTTGTCCAAGTCACATGTTTTCATGGATGACAGATTTATTGCCTAGTTCCCCTTTAGACCATTAGCAATATGTGTTTGAGGTAATTTTATGAATTGTTTATACAGCTTGGAGGTTGGGGGCTTTCACTGTTTTAGATCTTATTGTCTGGAAAAATAATTGTACAAGTGTAGCTTTGATTTTTTTTGGAATTAAGTACCAAGGCATTTTAATCAGCAAATTACTTGATCACAACTTTGCTAAGCATGTGCAAATCTAGGTCCCCAAGTTTTGTCACCTATCACATCCATCATTGTATGTTTAGTTTGTATTAGGAGTTGATACATGAAATCCAAATTCCCGGATCTGTTAGTGTGGTTTAATGCCAAAGGTTTCTGGTTTATCCCATAAGGTTAGCGGTTTCCTGTCTCTCAGAGTGGTATATCTAGCAGTGGTTGGTACCTAAAATTTAAGGTTCTCTTTTCTATGGAAATTCCTTAGAATTGTTTTTCCTTATTGAGGAGAAAAACTAGCTACCGATACTCCTTGAAAATTGTCCAGTGTAACTAACACAGCTGTTAGGAACTCTTACTTCCCAGCGTCTATGAGGTTTTAGATTCTATTACTTGGTGAAGTGAAGCACCTCTTTCTTTCTCAAAGATAGCGGTGAGCAGAGAAATTTAATGCCTTCTTTTTATCTAGCATATATACTTATTAATTATTGTCATATCCAATGGGGGAATCGTATGTTTCACACTCATTTCTGCCCTTTTGTGCTGCTGAAGGAAAATCCATATTGCTCTCGAATGCTAGGAATGGCACATTGATTTCTTGCCAGGTATATGGGGATACATTTTTAGCGGGGTTCTGTGTATACTAATGTTGTAGCTGATCCATCCAACTTTGATGTACGTGCTTATTATCTTAAAAAAGATTATAGATTTATCCGTGCTATGCAATTTTTAATCTTTGTTTTTCTCCATCCTGTAGCTGAATGCTAGTTAAAAGATGCTCGTTCTTATCCATGAATACTTGAAATTCTAGTTACATGTTCACTTCATGAGTATGTGTATGAACTTGAATGCCAACTTTGTCCTGCAAAATGTTTCTATATTATTGTTTTCTTTATTGAATCAATGCTGCATACGAAACCTTTCAAGTTCAGCCAACTTATAAGTTCATAGCCATTCAGACTACTTTCTTAGGTCTCTTAAGTCAAAAACAATGTTGGGATTATTTGTCTTTTCTTAGAATTACAAATGATGCAATCTTGTGTTAATAATGCCCCTTTCCACAATTCTTGAAGGGTTCTAGCTCAATGGTAGAGAGTCTGCTTTACAAGTAGGAGGTTGAAGGTTTGATTCCTTCGTGCCCTAATGATATTGCAATATTGATGTTTTAAATAAAATATATTTTATTATGATTTATTATGGCTACGAGGGGGGTTCTAAACTGACTTCATATGTCACTACGAGGGGGGTTCAAAACCCCCCTTGTAAGTTTATATGAGGGAGGGTTCATAATGGAAGATTCTTGAACTTTAAAACTTTTGATAAAAAAATCCAGTGCATTTATATCTCATAAACAATTCAAGCACACAAATTATTCAATCCATAAGACACATGATGTACCTTGGGAAAACCCATCAAATCCAGTGGATAAAAAAACCCAACAAACAATCCTTTGAGTATGATAGATAAATGCAAAAAATGATTTTACAACACTTGCATATTGCTTGATAAGAGATATCTAAGCAACACTAGAGAATAAATATCACTTAGAATATTGTCTCAACCTTTCCAAGTGCATAACACTTTAATAACACGCTTATTCAGTCATACAATGAGATGTAGCAAATGGTTGCATGCCTTTAGGCACTGTGAACACTATATACATTGTGTGAACTATATACACATTAGCCTTTTGCGCCTTCCTTGACTTGGAACCAAGTTGTCACCTCGTAATTACCTCCCACAGTGAAGATATGCGCCCTCCATTAATTCACTGGTGTTAATTGTCTCTAACTGATTGAAATGAACTGAACTGACTGGAACTGAATGTAATTGAACATAACTGAATCAAAACTGAATGTCACTGAACTGAACTAAATCAAAACTGAATTTAACTGAACTGAACTAAACAAAACTGAATGTAACTGATCTGAACTGAGCATAACTAAATGTAATTGATCAGAACTAAAAGTGAATTGATTAACTAATTGCTTGACCATTATTTAGGAGTTTAACTGAATGTCTTTAGTGCTTCATCATCAGTGTCATCCTCAACAAAAACTTTGCATAAATCAAGGAGTATATTCATTAATTCACTGAAACTTGTTTTCCACAACTTAGACTTAATTGACGTCTTTGCAATTTGAGTTCATAGGAGGTATGACATTAGGCTATTTGAATATTTACTCTATGTATGTGCTCATCTCATTTATCATTAATTAATTCTGCATGGTCCATGAGTGTTTAATTAATTAATCATCTTTATCATATCATACTCATAATATTGTTTCCCAACCTATGATCATATGTATTAACTCGGGTCATATAGTCATATGCTAAAGTAAGTCACTCTAGGGGTAGCTAATCCCTAAAGGATACTTATAGCACCTGGTGACCATGACTAGCCATACATCACATAGTAGATTTTGATGACTTGATACAACACAAGTCCTATGGTATTGATACAACACAAGACCATCTCTAGTTAAGGAGATCCATCTATGAGAATCATTTGACTTGATACGACACAAGTCCGGACTTGATACGACACAAGTCTGTAGTTTTGATACACCACAAGACTCCTGAAATTAATATAACATAGTTTCCTGATCTTAATACAACATAAGATCATAATATATGCATGTCTCATACCCTCAACATTCTAGCTTGATACAACACAAGCTCTTAACTTAATACAACATAAGTTCCGGACTTGATACAACACAAGCTCATAGAGAATGACTCTTGATGTTGTACATTTAACAATTACAAACTTTGACACGATCTTTTAACATATAGTTTTTAAAGCACATAATAGTATAGCAATTGAATTGATTTCAAGATTAACACTACTAATTTATTCACAAAATAAATAAGTATAGATAAGTAAAAATACATTTACAACATGACATGCATTTTTTACTACAAAACTATGTATTTAATTTTTATCCATTTGTTCATTTATTACAAATTTTAGCATGAACTTTTAACTTTTAACATTTGTTTTTTAAACAACATAATCATATATCAATTAAATTGATACGAAAAGAGAAACATAACACTATTAATTCATTCCCAAAATATTTGATGATAAATATAATTTTATTAATTATATAACTTTAATATATGATGAATTTTATTATCAAAATTATA
>LPNX010038988.1:167122-178927 GCA_001517045.1 Pseudotsuga menziesii | reverse complement strand
TGAGAGGATTGGTTCCTTCCATGGTCAGATGTAAGGGTTGAGCCATTCTGTCATGGTGAGAGGGTTGCTCCCTTCCATGTCAGATATAAGTGCTGGCCATTCTGTTGAGTAGGACAGATGTAAGGGCAACTACCATTCTAGGAATGGAGGCACCTGGTCAGTTACCAGGAACACTCAGTCAGGGACTGAGAGAGCCATTCTGACGAGTAGGTCAAATGTAAGGGCTGAGCCATTCTGATCATGGCTAAAGGATTATGTTCCTCCCATGACAGATGTGAGTGCTGGCCATTCTGTCGAGCAAGACAGATGTAAGGGCAACTGCCACTCTCCAGGAGAGTGGAGGCACCTGGTTTGTTACCAGGTAGCTTAGTCAGGGACTGGGGGCCATTCTGACAGAGAGTGTAGAATTCAGTTTCTACCAGGTCAGATGTGAGTGCACAAATCTCTCATCATTGTGGTAGGAGGGGCTCCGGCCTGGGTGAGAGTCATTCATCATTGTGGTAGGATGTGTTCCGGCCTGGGTGAATGTGAAAATCTTTCATCATTGTGGTAGGAGGGGCTCTGGCCTGGGTGAAAGTCATTCATCATTGTGGTAGGATGTGTTTCGGCCTGGGTGAATGTGCCATTCTGACGAGTAGGTCAGATATAAGTGCGGAGCCATTTCACAGATGGTAGTTGATGTGTCCTATCATGCTGGTGAATGTGAGTGTTGGGCCTTTCTGATGTGATTGTAGTTTACTACATGATCAGATGTGAGTGATGGGCATGCCTTCCTGACGAGCAGGTCAGATGTAAGTGCTGGGCGAACACCTACATGAGGGTAGGCCTACAACCAGCATGAAAAAGGGCTAGCTCTGTAGAAATTCCTATGACGAGATAGTACACACATGATGATGACCAGAGGAGATCCAGATCGAGCTATGATCCAGATCCAGTAATGATGATCCAGCAGTAGTGATCCAGATCGAGAGATGATCCAGATCCAGTGATGATGATCCAGATCCGATGATGACTTGAAGATGAAGATGACTTGAATAAGAGATGATCCAGCTGATACAGAGAAGAAGACCAGTGATGAAAATTGTGTCGAAAGAATACCTTCCTAGTTAAGAGGGAGTGTTGATGTATATGTAACTTCGGAATGTATTCTTCTATGTATCTCATGTATTGTAACCCGATGTTTATTCCGGGATGTTTCTATTATGTATTTAAGTCATGTGGTCATGCCCCGATGTTCCGATCGGGAGGATTAATAATGTAAACAAGTCATATCAAGTCATCAGGTAAGTCCCCACAGTTTCGTGGCACTTGAGTTATTATACACTAATTAAGGTGTAGGATCGAGTAGTAATTATTAGGTCGAGCCTACGTGTGAAATGGTAATTCAAGTGAACGGACTAATATAAATAGAGAGGGTGAGTCTCTCTATTTATCGCTTTTGAATTACATCACTTGCTCTCTCAAGTGTGGTGCACCTTTGGAGAAGGAAATACTTTGGCTTGACAGAAGACAGAAGGCTGTTGTTGTGTTGGGAGGTCATCTTACTGTTTTGGGATCACATCTTGTGGTGATACTATCTTAGAGAAAGTTGAGGGGTTTTCTCCATTTATGGTTTCCCCTCCTAAAATCTGTGTGTCTCTTGTCTCTTGTGATGTGCTTATGTGATTGTTGTGCTTGTTATTCTCTTAGTGAAAAGATCTTATCATAATGCTAGCTTAAATGTTGAAAAACTAACAAGTACATGTAAGGCGGTGCAAACAACTAGGGCCAAAGAAAGTTAATACAATTCAAATAATTAAATGCATGAGACCAGGCAATGCATTTAACATTTATTTTCAACCATGCCATTGACCCAACAATGGCACCCCAATTCGATCACCCAATGAGCTATCGCTTAAATGCAAATGCAAATGAATATTGAATAAAAATAATGAAATCTACAGTTGAAACTATGGAAAAGCATAATGTCTTTTAATGTTCAACCAGATTAATACCCAGTCAATGCATATCGAAAACTATATACCTCGAACCGTATATAGGGGCATTCAACATGTATAATAACAAGAGCCACGAGGTGGCAATGTCCCCGACATTGTTAATAGTTGTTGTTTTAAGATGAAAGTTGTAGAAAGCAAATTAGTACAAATGCATAGATAATTTTTACTAAAAAAATGCAAATAATTGATTAAAGCTCTTGTTGCTTGATAAATGAGGAAGACAACACCCATATGGATGTATTTTTCTATTTTCCCTATATTTTCTATGGTAATCAGTTGACTTAAAAAGTTAAAATCAATGACTACGTATTTCATATGGTAAGTCTATTACCCCTGAATTTCATTAACACATGCCAAAGAATAATTGATTGAATGATTATCTTTGAAACAAAAAGAAATTGAAGTTGCACCTCTCTACTTATCTATTCTCCAACTTACATGAATATAATTTATTCCATGGTTTGAACAATGTTGGATTTGAAATGCCAATACAAATGCTCAACAAAGAGCAAGTCCATTGTCTCTATATAATGCTAATTCCAACCAAGTTTCATGCCATGCTATAATGAAATGTTTAAACTCAATGCAACTTCATTAACAATTCATCTACCATTATACACATATTCAAAAGCAGTGTAACTTTAATGGAAACCAAATATGATTCTTTATTATAATAATTATGTCTTAATTTTAAATGTACAAAAATGACTCTTGCCACATCATCTATCTATCTATCTATCTATCTATCTATCTATCTATATATAAAGCAATTAATTAATAATAACAAAAGCCACATAATAGCATGTCTTTGCTTAATGGAGTAGCATTTTTTTGAGTTGTGTGACATTGAGGATAGAAATGAGAAGACAATATTGAAAAACAATAGCACCATATTCAAATAAACATTGTAAAATACACACTACCATACTTAGCAAGCAAGATGCTTCTTAAATCACCCAATTAGGTGCAGAAACATCATACTACCATAACAAGCCAGCTACATTTCTCAAATAAAACAATTATGTGTTGAATTATTTTTATAGCTAATAGGACTAATTTTATGGTTGGTGTCTTGATTTATAGTGTTATTGTATTACATCATAATAGTGTTTGTATTTATATTAATTAGCAAGAAATTTAACTAAAAACTCTAGCAAACCTAAGTTGTAAAAATAACTCTATTTCATGTGACAAAACATGAATGCAAACTTTTAATCACTTCTTCTCATATATCCATAGACAATAACTTTAACCCATAAACCATAATTGATAGTAAAAAAATTATATTACTCTTATACCCATTTTAAGCTTGTGAAAAGTTTGGAAAAATTGAAATAACATTAGGTTGAAATTGACAACCCTTCTATTTATGGAATAATAGGAGCTTGATAGTCGTTCTCTTATTCTAAAATAGAGTAAAAAGCATGTATTTGACTTTTACCTTAAAACAACATGTTATAATTTGGGTATTTTTATTTTTTATTTTTGGACAAATGGAATACATTAAAATGAGTACTATACAACTCTGACAAATGGGATGAATTAAAATGAGCAGTAATGGACAAGAGAGAGGATCTGAAGAATGAAGGATTATGTGAGACAATATCACTCAGAAGGATCTCATTTTGACCATAAAGCTTGTCTCTTTGCACTTTCAAATAGTTTTTATTTGTAGAAAAAAAAAATATTTTTCTTTTCAATGGTGGATTAAACCTATAGATATTTAAAAGAGAAGGACATAAATTTCAGAAATTAGCTTGTTATTTCATAAATAAAAGTGAGTACCTAGAAGATAGAAATAAAAATTTCTTTTACAATTATTCCAGAAATTAGTTTCCAAGATTTTTATAATAATCTTGAATAAGTTTTGAATGCCAATCTTCATCAACATAAATTAGTTTCCAAGATTTTTATCATAATCTGGAATAAATTTTGAATGTAAATCTCCATCAACAACAAAATTTAGTAATAACATGAATGTTATTTCCATGCACGTTCTATATATATGTTTCTTTCACATAAATATAAAAAATAGTTTCAATGAGTGGTTAATATATATGTAGATTATTCATCTATGAACTTTGAATTTGATACAACGTTGATCAATGTAGTTTATGCTTATCTAGAGCTTCTATGGTATTAAGGTATAATCTTTGAACTAATTATGACTCGCAACAGTGTGATAAATAAGCTTTAAGCTTTAGAAAGGGAGAAAGGAAGCTTACTTATCTTTCTTTGCTCATTACCAATTTGCTAGCTTTCTACAATTTCAGTGCACCTTCTTTTATTTCAATTTGTTGGGGTTTACATATCTATTAATTATGAAACAATTTCATCACCATCATTAGATGCTAGCTCAAATAGAAGTTGACACTCGTATTCATAATCCTTTCCCCTCTATTTTGGAAAAGCCCATATATATATATATAGCCCACATTTCCTTCCTCCATGTGCAAGAATATATTGTCTACTATAGAAATGATTATTGATAATGAAAAGAGAAATGTTATGGTGGGCTTCTCACTTACTGTATTCAATTATTCAACACATTTTTTAAGCTCTTGGAAATGACAATGAATCATATCTGAATATTGAAAATGGAGTGGTTGCAGTGCCTAGAGAAAAAAATATTCAGAGATGACTATTCAATAACATATGTTGATTTAATTTTAAATTTAAAAAAAAACTTTAAAAATAACATAATTCTATATTAAGAAATATAATTGTCTTTATTTCCTATATTTATAAATTAAATTTCCAAAATAGATGTCTATTCTCCAATTTATGTTAATTTAATTTTAAATTAAAAAAAAAAACTTTTAAAAAAATAACATAATTCTATATTAAAAAATATGATTTTACCATTTTTTCTATATATAAATTAAATTGAAAATAAATATATATTGATTCTTCAAAAGTTGCATCACGAAAAGAAGTACATTCTCAATCTAAAAAAAATTTCATTATTTAATTCAATGTGATTATTCAAGTCTAAAAACCATGCCTATTCTATTTATACCATTTACTACCCCTTTACAGTACAGGCTAGAAAGACCTATCCGTAGATTTAATTCATGATTCACTTACTTATGGTGCCCCATAAAGAATATGCAATATAAAATCCTTGTCAAAAGTGCGGAATGTGTCTTTTAAGAATATATTATAAAATAAAGTAAAATAAATCTTTAATATATTAGAAAAAGGTCTAATTTTTAAACCTCTCACATTGACGTGGCACATATTCATGACTATCTGATTCAGTGCTTCAAACCATTATCCTCTTTTTATCCATTGAATTTAATTAATTGGGCATAATTAAATTATCTTCTCTAAGTTTTATCTTTTGTGTAATGAGTTTTATCTTTGTGTAATTCTTGGCTTTAATCTGGTTAATCCACGAAAAACCCATAATATGAAATAATATCTAAATTCTTATCAAATAATTATTGATTTGGGCTTTAATAAACCAATAATTATTGATTTGGGCTTTAATAAACCCTTTGAACTTTTTGTCTTCCCTTATTCATCATTCACTATTGGAGCTGCTTCTTAAAATAAGATTAAACATTACTGTCCCGACACTCTTGAAATTAAACATTAATGTCCTGGCACTGGTTGGCCCTTCTCCATTTCTTTTTATCATTAAATATGGGAGGACTCACATTTATTAAATATGTTGAAATTAAACATTAATGTCCTGGCACTGGTTGGCCCTTCTCCATTTCTTTTTATCATTAAATATGGGAGGACTCACATTTATTAAATATGGGAGGATGGATATTTAATGGGCTTAAAATAAAATTAAACATTGGTCTTGCAGCACTCGTTGCCAGTTGGCCGAAATTCGCGTTAGGCGAAATGGCTGGTCAACTGAGATGCTACAACGCCTTGGAGCCTCGAGGGGATTTTTTTCAACTACCCCCACCAAATAACATTGAATAGTTTTCGACTCTTTGCCAATACACGATCATAGAAATATAAAAATTATATCAACAGACTTGCATCATTTTATTCCTAAATCGTGTGTGAAGCAATGCTATGAGCCATTGATAGTTTTGCAGAGAGAGATCAATTTGAAGAAAAGGATATGGGACGTTTTATGGATCCGTCAAACAAAAGTCTGGCCGTTTTAGGTGTTGTTGTATTGATCATAGTTTCTCGTATATTTGGCGTTGGCTTTGGCTTTGCATTAGAAAGTAGAGAATCAGCGGTTCCTGCACTATTTGTATTTGGGGATTTAGCTGCAGATGCAGGGACAAACAACTACATACGCAATTCACACGCCCACGTGGATTTTCCACCTTATGGTCGCACTTTCTTCCATCGCTCGACTGGTCGTTTCACCGATGGCCAAATTGTATTTGACTTTATATGTACCATTGTATGTTTTTTTTAAATAGTAACTAACACTCATTCATGAATTTAGATACTCTCGTTTTCTATTCTTTATCGTTTTGTGGTGCAGCAAGTATCAAATAGCTAATGTCCTAATGCGTGTTGTATGTAGGGAACATTTAGGATTTTTTCATGTAAATGAATGTATGGGCATTTTTCTCTATCGGATTTGTTTTGCACTAGGTAGTTTAGATCCGGTACTCCCATGAGATGAATTTTAACCTTTTAGCTACATCTACAAATCTTGTCTTTCCTTTTGCATACAAATTGGGGCTCTTCTAAAAGCCGTGGTTCATCCGGATGCACTTACTCATGAATACCAAAACCAATATCCTCGGACTTTGAGCATTGGAATGGGCCTGGAACTCAATAACTATGGTGAATTTTCCTATCATTTTTAATTCCCTCTTCTTACTATTGGTGCTCAAAAAATTGATCAGAAACCAAGGTTTCTAAACACATTACTAGTAATTGTTATCTTCATTAAACGTTGTAAATAGGGAATATAACTACCACTGCTTAAATGTTTAAAAACAAGATCAAACGGATCTGCTTTCAAGAGGACTGGAAACAAAACTAGGTTAAAGGGGTTTGCTTCTAAGAATACTGGAAGGAAGAACACTCCCGATCATACATACTTTGTTTACTAGGAGGCTTAGTGCGAGATATTACTAGGTACCACAGTGAGCTTACAAATACTTTCAAAGAAGCGATGGCATTTTTTAATACAATTGAATCCCAATTCAACTGCCTAGGAAAAGGAACAAAAAGAATAAATTCCCCTCTAGGTAATGTTCGCTTGCTTCAGACTTTGTGTTTCATAAACATTTTTACTTTTATATTTCGTCTCTGATAATTCTCCTTCATATCATCTACATTATGTAAATTCACGTTCCTGGGGAGGAAAAACTTGAAGGAATTTATTAGAGTTCAAGGGAATCCACTGAAAACGGAATGGGTTGTAAGCTCATTTAAATTTTTAACCAAAATTCAAAAAGAAATTTAAAAATAATAGTAATAAGTTTAGATCTTAAAATACCCCCTTTAAATAAATTTTATCGAGATCAGACCAAATGGTATTACATCTTTTAGCGTTAAACAAAATACAAACTTAAAAAAAACATCATGCTTGAACGAAAAATGGGGTGATTTATGTGTTTTGAAAGTTTTCTAGGGACGAAGTAACTAATTTTTTTTTAAAATAGAAATATTATTGGGTAGAAAGTATTTCTCTTATTGTCCAAGCAGAGTCAAGTCACCAATGTATAATTGATATTCTCAGAATTAGTGTAGATGACGAGGAAACTTCAAATTAATTGATCACGTGAATATTATTAAATTATGAAAATGGCATAGTTTTCGAAATTCGATGACGGATAGATTAAGGCCAAGTTATGATCACGTTGTGGTCTGCTGAATCCTGAAATTACTCTGTGTTTCTGCCTCCGTATCTATAGGAAGGAGCAGACTTCTCACATGGCACTAATTTTGCATCCTGGGGAAGCGGATTGCTGGACTCCACAGGCTAACTCCTTGTCAGTTTTAGATTCCCCAAATCTTGTAAGTGCCTTAAAAAATTGTCTAATAAACAACAGAAATTACAACAAACAATAAAAATTATAGATTTTGTAGATTAAATTCATCAGATTGGGACAGAAAATCAACCTGAAAGTCAAAAAAATCCTGGGTGAGACAACTCACTGCTCTCCTATTTCACATACACAATCTTCATTTTCTTATTCTGTTCTGTTGGCTTAGTTGTTTGGTTTTGGTTTTCACCTACAGACTTAGAAGGACGAGGAGGAATACCAGTTGCTTGCTTGCTCTTTACCTACAAACTAAGAATAGGGATGGAAGGCCAGTGAGTGAAGAAGTCAGTCACTTCGTTTACTGGCACGATGGAAGAATTTGCCCTAAATTTCATAACTTAAAACGAGTCACAATACATTATGTGAAAACATTGAAAACAAATAATCTCATCTGAAACGAAACCTCATGGAAGTTCAAGATTCTAGCATAAATATTGCAGAGCTTCCTTATGCGAAAACATACAAAAACAAATAATTTCACTTGAGATTTGGATAGAAGATTCTAGCTTTAGGGCTAAAGCTGCAGTACAGAGTCGCTACTGAGTTTACTGTTCTTTCCCTCCAACAATAAGCAAAAATACAGACATTCAAAGCATTCGAATCAACCTGAAAGTCAAAAAATTCCCTAGTGAGACAACTCGCTGCTCTCCTATTTCTCACACACAATATTCATTTTCTTATTTTGTTCTATTGGCTTAGTTGTTTGGTTTTGGTTTTCACCTATAGACTTAGAAGGACGAGGAGGAATACCAGTTGCTTGCTTGCTCTTTACCTGCAGACTAAGAAGAGGGATGGAAGGCCAGTGAGTGAAGAAGTCAGTCACTTCATTTACTGGCACTATGGAAGAAGTTGCCCTAAATTTCATAACTTAAAACGAGTCACAATACATTATGTGAAAACATTGAAAACAAATAATCTCATCTGAAATGAAACCTCGTGGAAGTTCAAGCTTGTAGCATAAATATTGCAGAGCTTCCTTATGCGAAAACATACAAAACAAATAATTTCACTTGAGATTTGGATAGAAGATTCTAGCTTTAGGGCTAAAGCTACAGTACAGAGTCGTTACTGAGTTTACTGTTCTTTCCCTCCAACAATAAGCAAAAATACAGACATTCAAAGCATTCGGTAAAAGGAACCTGTCATTTCCTTCATGACCAGAGCAATCTGCGTTCCTAGCATCTGTAGTATTTGCGTCGAGTACCTGTTTTTTTCTAACTTATTTCAACCACTCCCAAGGCTTGTTGAAACTCAGAGTGTATTTAAGGGACCTTTACCAACTCCGTCGCTGGTGTTGGGATCCTTGCATTGTTTATCGAGCCTGAAATAACACTGGAGTCAGATGAAATAAAATTTGACAAATTACTTGGAAGTTCAAGCTTCTAGCATAAATATTGTAGAGCTTCCTGTGAAAACATACCAAACAAAATATAATCTCACCTGAGACGAAAGGTCATGAAAGTTCAAGCTTATAGCATAAATATTACAGAGCTTCCTCGAAAAGTAAAAAACTAAAACATTGAATGGATTAAAAAAAACACTCATGAGCTTGCTACACTATGTAGACTTGGTGAAATTCCATGCAGCTTTCCACGTTACAATCAACCACTTAACCATGCTCCTGCATGTCATTGATAGCTTGCCACACTATGTAGAATTGGTGAAATTCCATCCAGCTTTCCACGTTACACTCAACCACTTAACCACGCTTTTGCATGTCATTGATTGCTGGGTTCCATCAACTGCAATGATTTTCAGGCTGTCAATACAAATTGTAGGTTTGTTAGGGTGTCAGAGCCAAGGGTAAAATGAAAAGGTAATTTCATAATAAGACCATAATCAATTTATTTGTTTGTAAATTCATAGCATAAAATATCATAATTGAAATTCATAAAAAAATGCAATTCATGTGACACAAGTGCCAAAACTCAATTGATTATGTAATTCCCAACAAGGCAGAGAATAATAATAATTATCTTGCCATCAATATTTGTGATACATTTTTCTTTTATATTTATTTAGTCCGCCTCTAGATAGATAATGTAAACTTGGCTAAGCAAGATAAACTTAAACATGGCTAAACAAGATAATGGAATCGTAACTTTAGGATGGCCATGATAGTAAGATATAAAATATTTATTCAATTTCTGAGCGGAATATATTTTTGGGGTACAACACTTTCTCCACACGGATAATCAGGATAATTTGTTTTATACATGGCAGGACATTAATTGTGATTAAACCTATGCATTAATTAAATCTAGCTACTCAACAGCCGCAATAGCTCAATGTCTCGATTCTGGAACTATTCAGCAGTCACAGTTAAGAAAATGCAAAAGAGGGAGACGTGCATCAATTTTAACCATTGAGTGGAGTAATACCACTTGCACACGATATTGCAGATACTAGTATCCTAGCCAAACTTTATAGCATTGCTAATATCAGCCATGCCGCGGGTCCTTGGGGCACAGAAACCAAAGACAACGTCATCTCCTCTAGACCAATAATAATCTCAAAAAATAGACATTTAAAAATTTAAAAAAATAAAAAATATTAAAATAATACACAACCTTATTCTAAATTTCATGTTTTTTAAAAATAACTACAAATTACACCAAATAATAGCTTTGAGCGATTCATATATATCCCCTTGTCGGGGACATAATAAGCGAGCAAGCAGTATAATTAATTGGAAATGAAAAGGAGCTCGAACCGTAACAATGTTAAAAGGAGCTCCTTTTTTGGACAGAGTAATAAAATAGAAAGAGAGGTTGGTTCTCTTATGTAGCCACCCTCTGCTAGAGACAAAACAATAAAGGAAGGTTGAATGCTCCATGACCAGAGCTCACTCAATTTTTCCAGTAATCAATAAAATTGTAAATATGTTGGGCTAGTGAAGAAATTAGATTCACGACTCTATTAAAACAGTTCTCTCTTCAATTGATAGAGCACAATATATATAAAAAAATAGGATCATGTGTCTATAGGAAACACCCCACATCAACAAAGAAAAATATATATATATATTGAAAATATCAAACATTTATGAGATGGATCGCTAGAAGTCGTCCTCTCTCCCCTCATCACTTAAACACTTAACAATATTGTCAAGTAAATTCTACGTCTTAAAATTACCAAGTTTGTCTAAGTTTCATAATGTATGTGTAATTGTTCCTTTTGTTCCTCCTCTTCATCTGACTTCTGACTGAATCATTCTCACCTTCTACTTCATCTGAATATTCTTCTCTAAGAATGTCTTTCTTAAGGTTTTCATAATTTTTCTCGTGCTTAAAAAATATGCATCTAACTTGAAAATATATGTTACATGTCCAAAGATGCAAGACTGAGACTTTAATATTGCATATTGAAAACACAAAGCCATATTAATTATGAAAAATTTAAAATAAGACACCTTTTTAATGAAGAAATTCTAAGGAAATATGCAAATGCCAACTTTTTTTTATCAAACTCATATTATAAAGAAAATTCATGGGTAAAATGATCTCCTTGCTCCACAAGATCTAGTTCTGGACGAACAACTGGACAACCCTACAAAATTCCAAAAAGCAGTACTAAAGAATCACACACATACCATAAAAATTTTGCAAACCAAAAACTATACAACACAAATAGGATTTCACATCATATTATACCTGGAAGTTAGTTTTGCAAATTGCAAAATGTCCTTTAATCATAAACTACAATCGTTTGTCAATTTCTCCCTCATGAAGGATGTCCCTAAATAGCTCAAAATTTTCTTCACACAATTGAAATCCAAGTTACCATAACATTTAATTTAATATACATAACACCATATCATAATC
>LPNX010038988.1:130331-164468 GCA_001517045.1 Pseudotsuga menziesii | reverse complement strand
ATCACCATCAACATCGTCAACATCACCATCAACATCATGAATATCATCATCATCATCCTCACCATCACCATCAACATCAACATCATGAACATCATCATCATCATCCTCCTCATCATCAACACCATCAATGTCATGAACATCATCATCATCATCATCATCACCATCAACATCATGAACATCATCATCATCCTCACCATGAACATCACCTTCATCATCATCATCCTCATCACCATCATCATCATCATTCATCACCATCAACATCATGAACATCATCATCACCATCCTCACTATCAACATCATGAACATCATCATCATTCATCATCATCATCATCCTCATCATCATCATCATCCGCACCATCAATTTCATGAACATCATCATCATCACCTTCATCATCGTGAACATCCTCATCATCATCATCACCATCATCATCATGAACATCATCATCACCATCCTCATCATCATCATCACCTTCATCATCATCGTCATCCTCATCATCATCATCATCACCATCAACATCATGAACATCATCATCACCTTCCTCATCGTCGTCCTCATCCTCATC
The DNA here is from genome assembly GCA_001517045.1 of Pseudotsuga menziesii. Taxonomy (NCBI): domain Eukaryota; kingdom Viridiplantae; phylum Streptophyta; class Pinopsida; order Pinales; family Pinaceae; genus Pseudotsuga; species Pseudotsuga menziesii. The sequence continues at coordinate 163,905 of LPNX010038988.1, read as the reverse complement.
ATCATCATCACCTTGAACACCATCATCATCATCATCAACATGATCATCATCATCACCATCAACATAATCAACATCATCATCATCACCATCAACATCATGAATATCATCATCATCATCCTCACCATCACCATCGACATTAGCGTCATGAACATCATCATCATCATCCTCCTCCTCATCATCACCATCAATGTCATGAACATCATCATCATCATCATCATCACCATCAACATCATGAACATCATCATCATCATCCTCACCATGAACATCACCTTCATCATCATCATCCTCATCACCATCACCATCATCATTCATCACCATCAACATCATGAACATCATCATCATAATCCTCACTATCAACATCATGAACATCATCATCATTCATCATCCTCATCATCATCATCATCCGCACCATCAATTTCATGAACATCATGATGATGATGATGATGATGATGATGATGATGAGGATGATGAATGATGATGATGATGATGACGATGATGACGACGACTTGAATGATGATGATGATGATGATGATGATGAATGATGATGATGAATGATGATGATGAATGATGATGACGATGATGATGATGATGATGATGACTTGAATGATGATGATGATGATGATGAATGATGATGACTTGAATGATGATGATGATGATGATGACTTGAATGATGATGATGACCATGATGAACAATGATGATGATGATGATGATGATGATGTTGATCATGATGACTATGATGATAATGATGATGATGATGATGATGATGATAATGAATAATGATGATGATGACCACGATGATGATGACCATGATAATGATGAACAATGATGATGATGATGATGATGATGTTAAGCATGATGACAATGACCACGACAATGATGATGATGAACAATGATGATGATGATGATGATATTGAGCATGATGACTATGATGATGATGATGATGATGATGACCACGATGATAATGAAGAATGATGATGATGATGATGACCACGATGATGATGACCATGATGATGATGACGATGATGAACAATGATGATGATGATGATGATGATAATGATGACCATGATGAACATCATGAACGTCATCATCATCACCATCAACATCATGAACATCATCCTCATCATCCTCATCATCATCCTCACCTTCATCATCATCATCACCATCAACATCATCGACCTCATCCTCATCATCATCCTCACCATCATCATCATGAACATCATCATCATCACCATCAACATCATGGACATCATCATCATCATCCTCACCATCACCATCAACATCATGAACACCATCAACATCATCATCATCATCCTCATCATGAACATCATGAACATCATCATCATCATCCTCACCATCAACATCATGAACATCATGCTCATCCTCATCCTCATCATCATCATCATCATCATCCTCACCATCAACATCATGAACATAATTTTCATCAACATCATCATCATCCTTACCATCAACATCATGAACATCAACATCATGCTCATCATCATCCTCATCCTCATCATCATCATCATCCTCACCATCAACATCATGAACATCATCATCATTCATCATCATCATCCTCATCATCGTCATCACAATCAACATCACGAACATCATCATCATCCTCATCCTCATCATCGTCATCACCTTCATCATCATCATCATCCTCACTTTCATCATCATCATCACCATCAACATCATCAACATCATCCTCATCATCATCCTCATCCTCATCATCGTCATCACCTTCATCATCATCATCATCCTCACTTTCATCATCATCATCACCATCAACATCATCAACATCATCCTCATCATCATCCTCAGCATCCTCACCTTCATCATCATCATCACCATCAACATCATCAACATCATCCTCATCATCATCCTCACCGTCAACATCATGAACATCATCATCATCACCATCAACATCATGGACATCATCATCATCATCCTCACCATCACCATCAACATCATCACCATCAACATCATCAACATCATCCTCATCATCATCATCATCATCATCACCATCATCATCATCAACATCATCCTCATCATCATCCTCACCATCAACATCATGAACATCATGAACATCATCATCCTCATCCTCATCATCGTCATCACCTTCATCACCATCAACATCATCAACATCGTCCTCATCATCATCCTGACCATCATCATCATCACCATCAACGTCATGAACATCATCATCCTCACAAGTTCACATTAGAGCAAAAACCCTTAGCCATATCTATTTGCAAAAACTTTCAATACCCAAAACCAACAAAATTTTCTACAAAGTTTTATTTCACACTTTCCAAATCCGAACCAAACCCAAGGAAACCTCATCCAACAACAAAGAGTAGAACTAAGATACAAGTGGAGGGCTAATTTTCATCAACTTAATAGAGTGCAAGGAAAGCAATTAACCACCTTTGGTGCACTCTCAACTTGCATGCCACTCATTCAAGCCTAAAGTGCAACATCAAACCTTCCACTTGGCGTAGCATTAAAACTTGCCAGTTGTGGAGCCCTCTAAACTTATCTTTCAAACTTCCGCATAGTTATAAATCCACATTTAAGTCCATAGTTTATACCAATAAAGTATGGTTTGATATAAATCGTAAACAAATCTATCATAGAATTAAAACTTTAACAAAGTTAAATCCATGTTAGAGCATAACGTGGGTTTAAAGTTTAAACAAAGTTCAAAGAGTTAATCATTTTATGCAATTCTTAGCCATAAATAAAACTTTATACCTATAAACATAACTCTAGTACTAAGTTTATGCAATTATACACATTTTAGAACTAAAGCTAAACCCTTGGGTCCTAACCTTAACCTTAAACTTATAGAATAAATGTTAAACCTTTTAAGTCTTAAGCCTTGACTTATAAGATAAACACAAACCTTGACTTCATTTTCACTAGATTAACGTGTATAAGGTATATGGCCTCCATAATATCATGAAATTTATAATTAATCTCGTTTAGCCGTGCACCCACCCCATTTATTAGATTATACAAGTTGATTACGTTTAGCCCACCCTTCGCGGTTAAATTCGGCGGCAAATTTGTGTTGGATTGTGTGCAACCATTTAAAAAAAAGTACAACATTTATTGCCACTTTACCTCAGGCGATCATGCTACTCGGTTGAAGGATCAACCAAAGGAAGTGGCAGGTCCGGGTCCTGAAAAGCACCCAAAAAAACTCTCTCAGGTTCAGGTTAGTAAGATTTGCGATATTTTGATTCCGTGAAGACGTATTAGTGAAGACTAAGGTAATTTTGCTTCTGTTTGAGAAGTATCTTTTTCCTTGATACGCATTCTTCCTTTGATAATGGTAATTGTTTTCTTTTTAAAATATTTTACTTGAGTTCCTATTAATTTTGGTCATTTTGTTTTTAAACAGAAATCACTCATGGAGAGTGGAGATGCTACATTAACTGAATGCCATATTTGTCAGGAAGAGGACGGTAAAGAAAATATGGAAAATCCCCGTGCCTATTCTGACACTTTGAAGGTATGAGGTTTAGGGCTTAGGAGATAGATTAAAGTAGTTTGGATATGTTGTCTCTGGTGAATTGAAGGTATGAGGTTTAGGGTTTAGGAGATAGATTAAAGTAGTTTGGATATGTTGTCTCTGGTGAATTGAAGGTATGAGGTTTAGGGTTTAGGAGATAGATTAAAGTAGTTTGCATATGTCGTCTCTGGTGAATTGAAAGATTTATCGCTATTGAGTGTTTATTATTGAATTCTCACAGTATGCTCATAGGAGATGCCTAGAGCGTTGGTCCCAGAAAAAAGGAGATTCCATCTGTGAATTGTGCTATCAGGTTTATAGTTTTTAATTGTTGTTCTTACTATTAATATTTACCTTTAAGTCTCAAATTATAAGGCCGCTTCTGTGTTGGCTTGGCTCTGGTTAAGCCTTTCACAGTATTAATACCCTTAGGCCTCAAATTATAAGGCCACTTGTGTGTTGGGCATATGTAATGGCTTGAGGGACCACGCATGGCCTATGATCCCCAAACGTGAATGCCATGGATTAAGACCTTATATTTTGTCTATGGACCATGAAATGAGCATTGATAATCATCTATGGCATGATATATCTCAAAATGGAAAGATTATCTCACTCATAGGATAAATATCCCTATATAAAGCATTTGTGGTTATTTTGGGAACAACACATGCCCCATGAGACCATAGGAAAATCTATTGTTTTAAACCATGTATTTAAACCTTAAATAATGGAATAGATTCAAATAACCATCCATCATGTTTTATATATTGACATAATGGTCGTATCCCACTTTTAGGCCAACAATTCAAGACTGATATGACCATTCGTACCTCTCATATGGGCCACGGGTTCAAGACTGTGTATTTAAACCTTTTTTTTTTATGATTTACAAATCGCGCACGCGTTTTAGAACTACATAACGCGCACGCGATTTGTAGTTATATAATGCACACGCGATTTGTCTTCCTATCCTACATGTTCCATGACATGTCAGGCTCAGGTTGAACCATACCAAGTGCTATGTCAGGCTCGGGTTGATGTATGTTTTGGTAACATGATGTTGTTTTTGAAAACTAGGATTGCATCTTAAAGGTCCCTCATCTTCTTGCACTGACCCTCAAATTCTTTGAAAAAACATGCATGCAATGGCAAGTTACTTGCTTAGACCTTGTCTGAATGTAATGAGTTGTGCGAAATGAACTTTAGATTAAGAGTTGACCATTCAAATTCATTATCTTTGAAAAAATATGATAATTGAATATAGAATGGACACTTCTAGGATTAACCCTTAATTGACATAATTATTAGTATTTGCAACCATGTGCTGAGATTCCTGGTGTGGTATTCACCTCATGAGTAAACTCTTCAGATCTCTCAAGCAATAGGACCAAGGAAGAGGCCTAAGGTTTGCTACCGTCTTATCTTACAATGAAGGCCTTGAGGTGAAAGGTCTTGAAGCATGGAGCCACATTCCTTCAAAAAACCAACGAAAACATGCAGAGAAGAAATCCTATTTTAAATATCGACATATGTTCTAGAGAAGGAACCCGATTGCAACATTGAGCAAATGCCAAAGGACCTAGTATCGCTTAAACATGAACACAAACAATGAAACCATAAGCTAGAATTCTATACATCGACACTATCGTCTGTAGGATACTCGAACAAACCAATAAGAAGTTTCAAGGCAATGATCTCATGTGCAACTTGTTGGTTCTGAGATGAGCTATGAATTTTGTTGCTACCAGTAACAAAGACTTCATAATAAGCATATCATAACAAAAAAAAGCATATCATGCAAAAAATAACTTCAAAAAAGAAAGGAATTAACAAGGACAAAAATTAGCTAATAAGATAAAGACAAACTAACCTTGTCATTGCATTTGAAAGCCCTCTTAAGCTGAAAAACAATTCTTCTCAGAAGCAAATTACCAACTTCTGGAAATTTTCTATTCACCACAGCAACCAAGGTAGTGAAAACATCAACAAATCCAGGCAATTCCATTTGGGATTTCATACATGGCCTACAAAATAGACCTCTTTCCTTGAAGACGTTCTCTGCAAAGATCTCTGGAATAAAAGAGAATCCCAAGACATATGTTGATATTCCAAGTTGTTCTTATCTTGCAAATCTTTCATCATTTGGGCCACCTTGAAAGGAGGAACATACACACCACCACTTCTTCCAAGCACCTTTTCAATGTTTGCAACTCCCTCTTTTCAAGTTGAAACAACACGGGGGTTTTCTTTTCGAAATTATATAGTAGGGCTTCCTTCTATTGCTCCAACTGCTCCATTTCCAGGAGTTTCATCATCCCTTCTTTATTCATCATTACCTCTATCAACCCTCGCAGCAGGCGTGAAATACATATAATAATATAATAATAATTTCACAGGCAAAAGGGAAACAATATACCTCGCCTACATTTCACGAGCACTTTCATATAATTTATCCCTGTGGCTCCTAAAGCGTAAAATGAGATCAAACAATGAAAACCATGTTTTATATAAATGATGAGATCGTTCCCCCATAAGTGACTTCTCTACAATTGCATTAGGGTACCTTTCATGAGCAACTATAAGTTCATCAAGGTCTCTTGCTTCTTCCATTTCATCCAAAAGTCTACCCATGAATACTCAAGAACTTCGAACATGATATAGTACTGCAAATTTGTGACAAAATGGTTCATTTCATTTCTTAGTGTTTGACATTGTCTTAAAATGGCTACAAGTTGTTGCTTCTGACCACCATCCCTACTAGAAAATAGGAAAGCAATAAAGCAGTTTGGCTTCATAGTCTTCCATGTAGTGCTCAAAGCATGTTCCACATGTTTAAGTTTCCATAGAAAGTTGAAAATTTTAGGGTACCTGGCCATCACAGACTTTGTAAAGATGGTATTCAGAGGATCTCTTGCATTATATTCCAGTGAGAAAACATCCCATAACAGATATTTTATTAAAATTGGAAATATTTATTACAAGAACAAACCCGTAATTCATTTATTTGGTTATTATGGAATTCTAGATTCATTGTTTAATTCCAAATTTAATGAAATATGTGTTCCAACCCCTGTCTCCACTATGGTGTGGCATCATCTTCACTCTCAGGCTATCCAATATATCTGGGTCATCATATTGGGCATTGGAGGCATGAATTGCACTCTCTAGTAGCCTTGAAAGTTTGAAGGATCTTATAGAGTTAGTTAGTTGAGAGTGATCAGGGCCCACAATGTCCATGAGAAATTGAATGAAGTCACCTTGGTTGAGAAGCAAGTATATCTTGATTGCAAGGCAATGTACTCTGAACTTGAAATGACCATACATTTATCTATCAAATGTCGATCAATCCTCTTAGATGCTTCTACAACCAATATTTCCAATGCCTCAGTTTCCCCACAACCAAGACTGCCCCTCCTTGTTGAGGTTCCTGCTGTAGATGCAACTTCAACAACTACATCTGCCCAACCTTGATCTTTGCAACAAACGCGGAGGAAATTAATCGACTTCCCTATCCTCGAAATTTTCTTTGCAAGAGGCTCTAGTATGAAAGATGGAAACATACCACTGTGGAATTGGTACCCATCTCGCCACAAGGTCTTTGCTTTCATTGCCTGCCCGACCACAAAAAACTCAGAAAATATATCATTCAACTCCCCTTCCAGAACCCAACTCCTCACCATCTCGAAAAGCAAAGAACATACCCTTGTCTATAACCTTTGCATGAAATCTCGAACCAACGAACAAAGAGTAGAGATGTCCTAATCTCATTCGCCAGAGTGATGAGAAATCAAAGGTTCAGTAGCCTGACAACGTTTCCATTGTTTAACACCTTCAACGTAATTAATTATAAAAATGACACAAACATAAAATTGAATGAAGAATAATTATATTGTTGTTAAATAACATATAGCATATTAATATGAAAAATATAAAATTATATTTATCATATTATAGTATTTTTTTTAAAAACGTGTTTTTTTTTTAATTATAAATATACATATATGAAAACCTAGATTCTACATTAATATATCAAACTAATAAAATAAATCACTTGATCACTATTAACATGTAATTATGCATAACAAATGTGCAACATGTTAATCAATTCATTTTTTTTTGTTTAAAATAAAAATATTAAAATTGTGTCATACCATCGATGAAATAGTTTTAAAAATTGACTCAATTGCGTGAGATGTATGTTCTACATTAATGAAACTCACAAATTCATAAATAAAAATAATATAATTAATAGTAAAATTTATTAAAAAATATAATATTAAACCAAACATAAATTTCGTAAATTTATAATCATAAAGCTCCATTCCACATTAAATTTAATAATATTTAAGTTCAGTTCCATTCCATTCTTTTTTTTAGTCGAAAAAAACAGTTCCTTGGTATTCATTGAATCAAAAGAACCTTTTACATCTTCAGTCAATACTGTAATACCCCAAGGGTCAACAGAAAAAACAGGTGACAATCTCAATACCCAACATACATACATCATAAGCAAAAACAAAACTGGCAGAAAATCAGAGGTACCCAAAGCACCTGGGTATCAATACATAATGTCCCTCTCATAAGAGAGCTGTATAAATCAGTCATCTATGTCCCTAGAGAAAATAACAAGAGCCCAGAAATCTGATCCAAGCAAGGAGAGTGACTCTTGTATATCCTGTAGTAGCTTGCTCAACAAAACTTGATAGTAGCTCAATGAATCAGAGAGATAAAACTTTAATAGAATGAGCATATTCTAAAAAAGCTGTGATGAGTCAACCCCAATAATCTCATTTCCAAATGATTCAGTAAGTAAGAGATGGCCCAGAGCCAAGTGAAATCCTTCCTTGGATAAGATGTCTGCCCTCTTTTTATGTTCCCTATAGATATGACTGAAATCCACCCAAGTAAAAGAGGACATGAGAATTCTGGTGTTGTAGCACCAAGCCTCAAGATTCACCATGTCTAGGGTGGATTCCTTTTCTACCCAGTTTATAATCATAGAGGAGTTGCCAAAGATATGTAGGTAAGGCAACCCAATATCCTTGGCGACCCGTAGTGATGCCCAGACTACTAAGAGTTTTGCTCTAGTATTAGTGTAGCTGCCACATCCAAGTTTGAAAGCTAGAAGGTGATGATCATTCAACCAAAGACAAATGCCCGCTCCACCTATATTATTGGCAGCTGCACCATAAAAAAAGATCATAGGAAAAACTGAAGTAGGAGACTTCCCAATGTTCCTAATTTTATGCATGTGCTTCAGAAGAGGCTTAAAGGTATTTACCTCATCAAAAATAATATGTAACAGGCCAGTCATAACAGGTTTCTGATCATCAAAACACATACGATTCCTGGCCTTCCAAATATTCCACATAAGGAAAAGGGGCAGATACAGTAAAGAACCACTTTTGGATACCCAAATAGAGAGATTTTCCATAAAAGTAGGGGCAGTCCATAAAATGTTCACATCAAAAATATAGTTGAGCCCCAAGATCACCTCCTTCAAAAAGGGACAACAAACAAATAGGTGATCAACCGATTCTGCTTCCTCGTTGCAGAGACAACACCTATTAGGACCGATCCATCCTTTCTTCCACAAATTATCCCAGGTATTTATTTTCTTATTGCAAGTGAGCCATACAAAACACTTAATCTCAAGGGGAATATTAAAGTACCAAATCTTCATCATGGTATCATTTTCCATAACAGTTCTGTGATTGGAGACAATAAAGTCATAAGCTTTCTTTGCTGTCACCTTATCCATCTGCTCATCAAACATCCATAATAGCTTGTCCTCAGTATGTCCAATCCTTATACCCCCATGAGACAGACCTTTAACAGAGGAAGACCATTGAGTAGCCCACTCACCCCCCAAAAGCAAGTCTAAGGCAGAATACCAATCTGGTCCATCAGAACCACAAACTTCCAGGTTTAGAGCATGTGCAAGATATGTAATCCCCAGGTTAGTGAGATATTCTTTGAGCTACTCAGAAAGGAAATACTGTGAGTTGTACCCAGCAATGGGGTCAGTGCCCACTTTGATCTTTAATCCATTACCCACCTTCCAACCCAGCTAGCAGGTAATCCACTCAAATATTCTTATAAACCCATTCCAAAAGTATGAAGTACCAACAATACTGAAAGTCCGGCCACCTATCCAATCTTCAAGAGGTCTGTTCTTTAAGTATTTATGGACAATAATCTTGCTCCAGATCCCAGTACCAGTAAGTAGTTGCCACGTACTCTTAAGTCTCAGGGAAATACCAAACCATTCGAGATTCTTGTTATCCCAACCACTGAATTCAATAGGTAAGGAAAGAGTTTTACCAGTTTACCAGATGAGAATTCTGATGTCCTTCAGAGGTTCCCTAGAGAAAGGAGAAAATAAGTTTGCGCAGTACATTCAGTATGGATTTAGGGCATCTAGCCAAAGCAAACCAATAAACAGCCAACCCTGTTAGCACAGCTTTAATAAGGACCACTCTGCCACCAAGAGAAAGATACCTGTAGGTCCAGTTATGTATTTTCCTTTCAAATAAGTCAATCATCCATCTCCAATCCGAGGTGTGGTACCCCAAAGGTTTAAGATGATAGCCCAAGTACTTAAAACCCACAATAAGAGGATCCATCCTGAAAGGGAACAACTCAACTATTTTTCCCCTCATATATCAAAATCCACATTCTGATAGAGGAAAGATGATTTTAATGAGCTAACAGACATCCCAGATACCCGACAAAATAAATCAAGAACACCTTTATAAGCACTCCATTCTTCAACAGTACCAACACCAATAAGAATAACATCATCCACGAAAAGCAAGTGAGTTAAGGACAGATGAGGAGAGTACTGAAAGCCCTTTATCAATCCTTTGTGTTGTGCATCCATAATAATGTGACTGAGGCTCTCCATAATCAAAATGAATAAGAGGGGAGACAAGGGACAACCTTAACGTAGCCCACTAGAGGCAGGAAAAAAATCCGAGGGTGATCCATTTACTAATACAGCATAACATGAGCTCGTGACACAACCCATAATCCATTTGACACCCATAAGAGGGATACCTATCTGAATGAGTAGCAATCTAATGAATGTCCATTTGGCTCTATCAAAGGCTTTAACCAGGTCCAATTTTAATACCAAGACATTGGAATTCTTAGTCTTAATAGAGTGTAGTAATTCCTGGGTAATACCAACCGGTTCAGTAATCTGTCTATCCTTGAGAAAACCAAATTGATGGGCAGACAGAGAACGGTTTAAGATAGGCTTCAGTCTGATGGCAGCAATCTTAGAAATAATCTTGTAGACCAGGTTACATAAAGAAATCGGATGGAAATCAGCAAAAGTCAAAGGATTTTCACATTTAGGTATCAGGGTCAAAAAGGTAGAATTAAGGGCACCCATGACTTTACCATGTAATCTGGCTTGCTCCACAGCCAGAACCAAATCCTCCCCCACCAGATCAAAAAAGGCCAGAAAGAACTCAACAGGCCACCCATCAGGCCCAGGACTCTTATCCTTCTTAAACCCCTTGAGCACAGCTTCAACTTCCGGGCCCGATATGGGCTTAAGAAAGCAATCAATATCTTCATCAGTAATCATGTGCGAAAAGAGCCGGACAACATTCAGTTGTTCCGCAATATCTGAGGACTTGTCGTCACTAAAAAGGTCACTAAAGTGTTTTTTGGCAAGAAGCTTAAGTGCCTTGTCCTCCGAAACAGATATTTCCTCCTGGTCATTAAGAGACCAAATGGTATTTGTATTTCTTCTGGCAGATGCAAAGGAGTGAAAAAATCTCGTATTTGCATCCCCCTCTTTTAACCATAGTACTCTACTCTTCAACCTCTAAGTAGTGATCTCATGGGCCCAATATTACCCTTCCTTTCCTGAAGAGTTTTCCACTTTTCAACATTTGGAGCCGATAAAATACCAAAGTCTTCCAATAATAAATCCAAAATACCATCATTTATATCCAGAAGCTGCTGCTTCCTTTCAATATTCTTTTCCCTTTCCCAGTCCTTCATAGATCCTTTAAGTCTACGCAGCTTGAAGGTGAGTACATCCATATGGCACTAGTCAATCAAATCCAGAGGAACCTTCCAGGAGGAAAGGACCAAATGTGCAAAGTCCTCCTCCAACAACCAAGCTCTATTAAATTTGAAAGGCCTACAAGGAGTGCAGCTTTTCAGACCCCATTCCAAACAAATAGGGTAGTGATTTGAAACATCAGATGGAGTAGCTTAGGTCCTATAGAAAGAAAAACTAGGAAGGAGAGACTCGGAGAGCAAGAACTTGTCCAACCTTTTGCTTATACCAGCAGCCCCCGAGCGCCCATTTCTCCAGGTAGGGGCAGAAGGATACATAGAAATATCAACCAACTTATTTCCAGAGATAAGATGGGAAAAGAAGGATGCCAAGGGATCCAGCCTAGCTTTAAGCCCATAGACTTTAGCAGAAGATAATGTGAAGTTGAGATCCCCTACCAGTAGTAAATTAGGTTGTCCTAGAAGCCCTCCAGACACCAAATGGTTCCAATAGGTAGTTCTTTGAATATAGGGATTGTAGCAATTTATAATAGTTAAAGTCTCAGCCAGACCTTTAAAATTAGCTTTAAGTACAATACCAGCCAGAGAAGAAAAAGCCTTGCAACGGACCAAGTGAGGGTCCCAACCAACAAGTAGTCCACTAGAGAGACCGGAAGCATCAGAAGCACAGAATTCCCAACCAGGCTTAAGTTTGGAAAACAGGTAAAGAGCTTGTGCATGACAGCACATCGTCTCTTGTAAGAGAATCATATCAGGTCTAAGTTTAGATAATAATACACCAAGGGATTTTTGTTTGGCTAACCCCCCAAACCCACAGATATTCATGGATAAAATTTTCATGGAGAGGGGGGCTCCACAGGTGTACATGCTCTAAGTACCTGAGAGGAAACATGAGAGGAAGGAGAGTGTCTAGCCACTTGCTTTAAACGAGTCGAGAGAGGGGTGTAAGTCCTCTGGTCCCCAGTACCTTCCCGAGGAGGCTTCTTAGATTTTCTGATGGTCACATTCTTAAATCGGGTAGATTCCAAACGTAAGGTGGAGGGATATAAAGGAGTCTTGTCCGAGAAGATGGAGAGAGCGGTAAGGAGAGAAGGGTCCCAGAAGGCCAGAGCTTCAAGAGGACTAGAAGAATTGGTTAAAGGAATAGGCACAAAGTAGCCAGCAGGAGAAGAAGGGGTGGTAGAAGAGGACAGTCCAGAAGAGCTCAGAGGGAGAGAGGGATAGTGCTCTAGGGTAAGGGAAGGAGGGCCAACAGCATCAACCTGCTCAGAAGATGAAACCAAAGCTGAAGAGTCCAATTTCTTCATAGGTGCTACACGTGAATGAATAGCAACAACTTCCATGTCTTCAATGTACATCAGCTGACCTTTCGAGAGGTCATCAAAGGAGGAAGGAGAAGATGAATTATAAATAAGATTAGTGGAGTCCTCCAGGGGAGCAGTAGGCTGGGAACAAGATCTGGGACAAGGCAGATCAGGGACAAGTAAGAAATTAAAACCACTCCTGATAGGAAGACCAGTATGGAGGCTGTGACAGGTATTCCGGAGGTGTCCCGTTTCATGACAATAGTTACACCTGAACGACATATGCAGATAATCCAATCTCTGGCTGATAACAATGTCACCACACACAATGTCAATTTCAGAAATAAGACCCTTGGTAATATCCACTTCAACCAGTACTTTTGCCAATCTTATCATAAATAAGATGGAAGTCTCTCTCAAGGGCCACAAATCGACCAAGAAGGTTAGCCAAATTTATAAGGACATTCTTATTCTAGAGAGGAAAGGGTAAAGCAGGTAACAAGACCCAGAGATGTCTAATAGTCACTCTTTCAGTTAGAGGGTCAAAACTCGAGTGCCACTTCTTCAACACTAAAGAACCATCAAGTACTAGCCAAAGTTTATCCAAAATAAGGGAAGCATTAGATTCTTCTATGAAGAAAAATACCAACCATCTATTAGCCAGAAGACTAATCGAGGGTACATAATGAATGAGAGGTTTCCAGTGTAAGGTTTCCCATTCAACCCAACCTTCTTTTGACATGGTACAATACTCCAGCCTACCGATCAACGCCCTACGGCATAGGGTTTCCACCTTGTCCATATATACATCATGTCCAAGAACGAATCGAGGTTTATGTTCTGAGGCCTTAAGGGCTTTAGCCTTTCGATGAGATGTATAATGTAGCCATCCCTTCCCAGGATGTGTAAGCTTACTACAAACAGTCGGGCCCTTCATATCCCAAAAGAGGGGGATAAAGTAAAGAACAAGCAATAGTGGCAGGCAAAAGAACAGCCCTAAACAGTGGGGTTACCAATACCCGTGATCATCCTTGAGTCAAACCCAATCAAGGGTGGATAAAGAGAAAAATAGAAGTGGGCCAATACAGGCAACCCAGGTACACTACGAGTAAAAAAAAACACCCAGACCCAATCCACGACCCAACGTCTCATAGCCGAGATATACAAGCCCAGGCCCCACACCAAGATATAACAAAAAGAACCAACAGAAAGTAAGATGGACAAACCCGTGAGCAAAGGGTTCAAATACCAGACAACCCACCAATTAGGGTACAAACCCTACCACATATAATGGAGCAGAGAGGAAGATAAATATAAATAATAAAAAATAATACCAAGAGGCAAGTATAAGAGCCTCAAAGCTCCACAAACAAGTGCTCACTACCCAAAGTAACCATAAAATAAAAGCAGCTAGAAACCACGCAAGTACCAAGAACCTAATACTCATAGCTAGAAGGAAATAACTGTAAAACAAATATACCACCCCAGAAACCACATACAGTACCAGAAAAAAAACCGAAAAGGACATTCCCACTTTTTAATGGTTGGTACTAACCCTCATAAGAGGGTGAACTCCATATAGGGTTGTGGCTATCTGACCCATGAAAACCCCACCAAGAATAGCCACAGAAACCCCGACCAAAAACAGTAATTAAAAAAAACTATCAAAAACGTTACAGAGTTACCTAGAGTCAGGTAGTCCTGACAGCAGAACCGAGAGTCGAAAAGATGCGAGCCCGTTGATCGGTAGCATCAGTAGCAATCAATCACCGGAGAGTACCGAAAATGGAGCACCATGTTCCAGCACCCCTCCCACACCACAAACCAGTCAGCAATGCAGGCATACCGACAAAACCCCAGAAACCAATGAGGGTTACAATCATCAACCCTCCAGTCAAACCCGTGCCAAACAAGGGTTCTAAATATGGTCAGTAAGAAAAAAGACCTCGATAAGGAGACAAGAAGGACCCCAACAGCCATCGGCAAACCCCTCTTCATAGGCAAACCACAAACCGGTCCAAAGAAACCACATAACAGTAAACCAGTGCCGTAAAACAGATCCGACGCTAGGGCTTCACCGCTCCCCGGTCCAAGAAACACATGCCACAAGCCCAGACAAAGAAGAAACCCCATTCCCATCACAAGGATGTTCGCCGGTCCCCAAACCGGTCAAACTTGCAGTGCAATCTTCCGACAAGCCCCAAAGCTATCAAGGGATAAGATAAGAGCTAATCCCGTCAATCCCGAGCAAGCTATCACCAACACTATCAATAATGCACCAGACCATCACCGAGAATTAAGAGCCCCAAAGTCAACCCATGTGCAAAGAAGCTTCTAAAGCCATACATACCCGACAACAATAAAAAAAAATGCACCAGCAAGACATCGAGAAAGGCTCCACCACACCGAAAGAACTGCTAGCGGGTAAAAAAGAAATGGGAAGGTGTGAGAAGCCCAGCATAGCCACCCACTAGTCCAATACCCCAATACACTGCTAAAGCTGCAGGTACAGGAGCCATGGAAGCTCAATGCCGAAGAAACCCTAGGTTTCGCCTCCACCACCGTGCCGCAGAGCCTGATGTTTGTTAAAGCATATTCTCAAAAAAGAATTCCATTCCATTTTGTAATAGATTAGTGGAGCAATGAAAGCCCAAGTGCCACTATCTACTGCTGAGTATGACCCATTTCATTAAATTTAATAATATTTAAGTTCCGTTCCATTTTGTAAATACATTAGTGAAACCTAAAACAATGAATTCCATTCCATTCTGTACATAGATTAGTGGAGCAATGAAAGCCCAAGTGAGTATGAATTACAATCTTTTTCTACAGACAACACCATCTTTTTCTTCGTTTTCCATATCTGAGGCTTTCTGGCTGAGCTTATCCAGCATGTACATTCATGCTGGATAAGCCACCTAGCGTGGGCCCTACGGCTGGTCTCAACTTGGTCCATTGACAAAATTTTAATATAATCCGGCAGCCTCGTCCGCCTCCGTCCTGCCATCGCCACCGCCACCGTCGTCCTGCTGCCACCCCGTTGCATCCTACATTAACTATCTACTAACCAATTTTTGCGAACGTCTACACTACCGCTCGGTCCATTGATCGATCCCCTCCCCTATTCATGGTGGCCCTGTTCAATCAACTCCAGGGGCAACATTGAAGAGTAGCATTGGTGAAGGAAGCTTCTCCGCTCCTCTCTGCTCAAGTGAAGGAAGCTTCTCGACTTCTAGACGCAAGGTAATACAAGCTTCTCACATCTCATACTCAAAAGAAGTTGTAGAAATCTCGAACACTTCCATGAATAAATTTTAAATGAGTTTGAAAAAAAAACATCCTTGCAGTGTTGTATCCCTCTAGCTTTGTGTTTTCAACACAGTTGTAAGCTCCTTGCTCCTTTTCCTCCGTTTCCTCATCAAGCCTTCGCTCCTTTCCCTCTGTTTCCTTATCGAGACTTCATTCAGATTTCTATTGGAAATAAGTTGATAACAGTAAAAACATCATTGATCAAATTGCATAGTGGCCGAGACAAAGATTCACTTCAACAAATTTCCTTCGACAAAATAACCCTTACACCCCTACGGCCAATTCTGTATAAGCATCCTAACACCTTCATATACCCATTCAACCTGATTTCATCTGCTACCATTACAGTTGAAGCTCATTTCCTCAATCGAAATCTGTCTGTGAATAGTGATTAATGACTTCCTTTACTTTAGCTCTGAATCATTAAATTTCTCAAGTTCAGCACTGAATGGCTATTTTTTTCCAACTTTAGGTGACCTGTGTACTAAATTTCTTCAAGTTTAGCTCTGAACCGTGGAATTTCCCCACCTTCAACCTAAATCACAATCTCCAAATTCGAGCAACCAACAATGCCCATGGAAACTACCTTACCCATTTCTCATGCTTGTGATACCAATGCCAACGAAGACTAATTCATATACCAATGGCCTTACCGTATCATAAAGATCCTTGGTCACATAGAGGTAGAAGGGCTTTCCATTCCTTCATCTCCAATCTCTCTAGCATGGAACGGTTTTGTGTAACTGCATTTTAGAAATACACTTTTCAGGAATCAAGCAGCAGAGCCACTAACACAAATTTATCCCAACCAGTGAGCTTTGGGGCTGATAAAGGGCTCGTCATGAGCAACAACAATGTATATAAAATTTTGAAAAGATGGACTAGCATTTTTCAGACACCAAACCCTTCAAACATTTACTTCACAGATAGCTTAAAACACTACTCATAATAATATATCTGAAAATCCAATAAGATAAAACAAACAAAAACAATGAATCAAATAGAATGACATCTATCTTAGTAAACAAAACCTAAAATGTATTAAACATCCCATAAGATAAAACAAAACAATGAAGTCAGCCAGTGCTGGCATCTCTATTTCTCAAATAACCTATACACTGGAAAACAAATTATAGGATATATTAGACATCCAATGCGGTAGAGCAAAACTATATAAAAGTTGTTTTGTTCACAGACATATTGTCAAGATGTATAGATTTTAAGAGTATGGTTATTGTTTTTTTTTATAAATTTAGAAAAAAGGGAGAAAGCAAGTACATTTACACAGCAACCAATAAACTATATTATATTATTCTACTAGTAAGAGTCTCCGCTCCCTTATGACCATGTGTCATAGTATATTGAAACTTTTCTGTTCTGTCTGGCAGCAACAAAGCTATTCAGACAACATACTATATATATACAACCATATATATATATCAAAACATATATACATTTTTTGCTTGAATTGCTCGTGGTTCTGTGGAGTATGGCAGTAGACAGCGAAATGGTACGAGTGATTTGCAAACTTTCTACTCTCATCAACTGGCCTTCCATAATGCCACGCTGAGCTGTTGCATGAAACAATAATATAATCAGCTGGCATTCCAAGATACTACTGGACTTACTGAAACTGTTTGCAGACAATTGTCGGTGGAACAGTGTGACCTTACACATAACCTTATGGACTCAACTTCTTCTTCATAAAGATCCTTGGGCACATAGAGGTAGAAGGGCTTTACAATTAAACGATCTATTTTTCGTGAAATAAGAAATTTAAAGATTACTGAAGTACTTACAGGTGATGATTGGTGCAACAAATCAACGGGGCAGGGACGCTTCCTTTGCAATAATTCTTCCCATGTCTTTAATGTGATCATGCATATTTATTTTATTTTCACTGTCCACCTCTAATAGACATTTGTCTTGCAGATTTTGAAGTCCCACCTTACCCCATAATGTAATTGCTTTATTTCTGTCTTCTCCTGCGAAGAAACAAGCAATATCTAAGAATATTATCTGATCATTTCTATGAAGTGAGTCATAACTCATTCTGAGACTTCCCTCTATCTTCGTAGGCAGTGTGTGTTGAAGTCGATCCAATTGCTCTTTCCAGTAACATCTGTCATTGTGTCCATAAAGGAGTGCCCCGATCACTTTCAATGATAATGGCAATCCATTGCACGCTTTAACAAACTGATCTACTAGATCTTTAAAATCTGGTGGTGGAAGTGGCTGATGTAATGCATAGGAACAGAAGAGTTGTTTGGATTGTGGGAAATTCAGTCCCTTTAAATTATAAAGGAATGACTCTGACACTCCTGAGTTTTTCAAGACATGCTTATCACGCGAGGTAACCAAAATTAAACTTTCAGGGCTAAGACAATCCTTAATTGACAAAAGCACTTCCAGCTGATCGGCATCATTTACATCGTCTAAAATTATAAGAGCCTGACAAGATCAGCGATGTTGTTCAAGTATCGTTGTCCTTGGACTCTCAGTTTCCATATTTCTCGGTTTCAAGTCTTCATTGAGCTTACTTTGCAAATAATTTAAAGGCATTTTAGCGGTCTTTTCTCTGAAGTGAAATAAAAGAGAGGATTCGTTGTGATTTGACCTCTTATGGAAACTCAGTTTCAAGTCTTCAATGAGCTTATTTTGCAGATCATTTAGAGACAATGTAGCAGGCTTTTCTCTAACATCAAATATAAAAGATGATTCACTGTAATTTGACCTCTTACGGTTGAAGAATTCTTTGGCCAGTGTCGTTTTTCCAATCCCACCGATACCCACAATGCCCACAACTTTGGGTTTCACCCGCGCCTCCTGCTCCTGCAACATTGTCTTCTCAAAATCTTCTAATGTGAGGTCCAACCCAGTTGGATATTTGGTAACATACATCGGTCGTTTTGAAACATTTTTCGTTACTTTTTCGAGGACCTTATCCAAGAGTTCACCCTCGTCCCTGAATAATATTCATTTATAACGCAGTTAGAAACGCCTAGCAAATATCGTGCACGTTACATTATTCCAACAAATTTAATACCAACAGGGATTAGGAGAAATAGTGGGAGATCCTTACCCATTAAAAGCTTTCAGCTCGAAACCGCTCAGATCCGCAACATATGAAAGTGCGGTTCTCCAATTCTGGATAATGTCTGAAGCGTAGCGTGGCTGCTCTTGACCAGTTTGAGTGTCAGATGTTCTCTTCTTCTGGAGCATCCGCAGGGATTCATAGTACACTCCCTTTTTCAGTGTATGGCGGACCTCAGCAGGATCCACGTTGAAAAAGGTCGGAAGAATAGTAGCCCCCGAGTTTTTCTTGAGGACGAGCTCATTGAGGCACCAACTAGATTCCGCATAAGTTGGAGAGAGAATTGCAATCTGAACAGAGGCACCACAGATAGCTTGTTCTATTTGGGAGGAAATGTTGTGTCCCTCCTCCAATTCCTCCTTGTCCAAAAAGATAGTGAAACCACGATCAAGAAGCCGTCTGTAGAGATGGCTAGCAAAGGTTTTTTTAACATCCGGCCCCCGATGGCTTATGAACACATCGAAAGGGGACCAAGAAGTCGACGCAGAATAGGAGGCCATGGTGGAAGAAGTAGCAGCAAAAGCGTTGTCACCGTAATGGCGGACGGTAGTTAGGTTTTCCATTTGAATTGGAATATGGAGAGTATATGGCCTGAAACACAGAAATAATATGGAGAATATATGGCCTGAAACACAGAAATAATATGGAGAATATATGGTGTGAGACACAAACAATAAGATAAGGAGCAAATGCAGTCGAATTTTGACCGGTGGAAACTGCAAGGCTAGCGAACACATATTCAAAAGATGCAGTCGACGCGTTGAGCAGTGATGTGATGGGCTAGCTTATCCAGCATGTACGTTCATGCTGATAAGCCACCTGCCCTGGGCCTACGGCCGGTCAACTTGGTGCATTGACGGAATTTTTGAATAATCCGGCAGCCTCGTCCGCCTCCGTCTCGCCACCGCCACGGTCGTCCTGCAGCCACCCCGCCGTCGTCCTGCTGCCTCCCAGCCGCGTCCTGCATTAATTATCTACCAAACCCGTCCTCTGTTGCAGCAATCTCTTCCCGTCATCGATGGAAGATGTTACCTGCACAAGTTTTCCATAGTTCCGTGGAGTACTAAAAATTGGAGTTCTGCATCCGACACAACTGAAGGATTTGAGTTCCAGAGCGAGGAGGATGGAGATCAAGACAAATACGGAAGAATTTCTTCACATGAACGCTGGCAATGGTGACTCCAGCTATGCTCAAAATTCTACTAGACAGGTTTTTAAATTTTAAGCAGTAACTATCGATTTTAATCATTCATTTATTCACAGGATTTAGGATCGTTATATATGTATTGTCTCAATATTGCAGAAGAGAGGATTAGAACGTGCGCAGGCTGTATTGGAGGAAACCATTTTATCAATGAAGTTGATGGACTGCAAGACATTTTGCATCGCAGAGCTGGGTTGTTCGTCCGAACCCAATGCTCTGTTGCCAGCAGAAAATATGATAAAGAGCCTGGAAGCCAAATATCTCTCGGCAGGCAATATTCCTGTTCCGCAGTTCCAAGTATTCCTTAACGATCTTCCTTCCACTGATTTCAATACGCTCCTCGGGAGTTTGAGTCCTTCAGTAGGGGATGTAGCAGTGAGATCATATTTCGCAGCAGGCGTACCAGGTTCATTTTACGGACGCTTATTTCCAGACAAGAGCCTTCATTTCGTTCATTCTTCGTTTGCTCTCCACTGGCTTTCTCAAGTATGTTTTCATAACATCTAAAACCCGGATCTGATATAGGGTTTACATGGGTTTGTCTATCGTTTAAAATTTTATAACAAGATTTCAGGGTGGTGCTTAGTAGCTTACTAGACTGATGCTAGTGAATTTATTGTGAGATGATTAAGTTCCATGTGAGGTTTTAGAAAAGAATTCAGTAACATGGAACAAGGGAGGATCTTCGGCTGTTGGAGAAGCTTATTTTCGTCAATTGCAGAAGGATTTCAACGCATTCCTCAGAGCTCGGGCAAAGGAGATGGTTGGAGGAGGCCGCATGTGTTTGCTTTTAATGGGTCGAACTTCACAGGATCCAACCGACCAGGGTTTGAAAACAGTTTGAATGCTTTGGTATCTCAGGTACTTTCTCTGCTCATTTTTTCGGTGGTTTTAGGGTTGAATTGAATTAAAAATAAATTAAGACGTTAGATTGTTGCAGGGATTGATCGAGGAGGAAAAGGTGGATTCGTTCAACCTGCCTCTCTTCTGCCCATGTATGGAGGAAGTTCGCAGTGAAGTAGCGAGAGAGAGTTCGTTTGAAATACAACGACTGGAGCTCGTGAGAAAATCGGAGGGACTCACCAAAGAGGATGCGGAAGCCATGAGCGGGTCTGCCTCTGCAAAGGAATCGTATGGGATAAGAGCAGCGAAGCAAAAGAGAGCAACGATGGAGAGTATGCTGAAATACCATTTTGGAGATGAAATAATGGAGGCGCTGTTCCAGAGATACGCAGAAACAATGGGCAACAGAGTGAGTGAAATTATAAAGTATGCAGCGAGGGGAGGACTTCTGGTTATAGTGCTGGAGCTTAAATGAATTATGGTTTAGTAAATTATTCAGATTGCTAAATTATATGTTACTATTACTATTCCAATTTCCAGTCCCTGCCCTGCGCAGAGGACTTTTGTTTTCGTTTTCTTTGATTAATATGAACTGTTATTTTTATTTTTAATTATTTCAATTCTTGTTAGTGGATAAACAAATTTTTAGTTTATGAATTCTCTTCAATTTGATCTTTTTATGTCTTCTTGGTTGTCTTTTATATCTGCACATATTCTAAATTCTCTTCAATATGATCTTTTTATGTATTCTTGGTTGTCTTAAATTATATCTGCAAACTCAAATAGAACATTAGTACAAACATCAATCCCACACAATCAATTTCATATTTGTGTACATGTTGTTCATGTTCTATTGCTGCAATTCTTTTAGTTTCTATAACCTTCAAGGCCATTTTTTTAAGTCAATATCTTCAATCTTCTCAACAACTTCCGTTGCTGTCCTTGTTTTTACTACTCCAATTGCATCTTTGGCAGTACCATCTTCATCACATTTAACAAAAACCAAATTCTCTTCGCCATTATTCATACTCAGTTTAAGAATCAATTTCATTTCCTTTATGATTTCAATAAGTTCTGCTTCATTAAGAAATCATGTTTCCCCTGTATATGTTTAATTGCTCATTGTTGAAATCCCATTCAGGTATATCTTTGAACCTTATCCCGGGTATAGTGAGTAACTTAACCCAGTTTCATTTCTCAAAAGAAGTTTTGACATGATCCCTCTCCACTACTACCTTTACTTCTGGTTCTGGTGAACAAATGATCATTTAATTCTCCTCTTTCCAGATGAGACATAAATAAGAAAAAATCTTTCAATAAGTTGAAATTTTAACTCTTATTTTTTACTTTAAAATTGTTTTTTATTTGATGTTTAAAACAATAATTTTATCTAATATATTAATATTTTTTTTAATAATATCAATAATAACTATATAAAACATTGAATTCTCATATCTTATTTATTTTAAAATACAACAATGCATTAATAAAATGCATGAAAAAGACTTGGTATGTCTAGGGTTCTTTAATTACTAGGCCCTTCTTAAATATGGGCCTCTCCTTTTTCTTTAATACTCAAGGTTATTAAGACTATGGCTCTCTTCCTTTTAAATCAAGACGGCCTCTCTTAATGTATTAAGGCTAATATAGCACATGCCCGCTTTGTTTTATCAAGGGACCTTGTACCCCTTTTTAAACAAAATGTGTGAGCTGTTTTTTTTTAATTAAATTTAATTGTTGTTGTTTTAATTTTAAAAGCAAAATCTGAGTTTTTTTTTAATAAACTTTTATTGTATTTTTTTTAATAAAACACTTTTTTATGAATTAATTGGATAACTAAATTTAGGGTTGAAATTTCAAGTCTTCCTTTTTACTTTAAAATTGTTTTCTATTTCATGTTGAAATCTTAATTTTATGTAGTATATTAATGGTTTTTTTTAAATAACATCTATAATAACTATATTAAACATTGAATTCTCATATCTTGTTTCATATATATATATATATATAACTTTTGAAACACAACAATGCATTATTAAAATGCATGTAAACGACTTGGTGTGTCTTTTCTCATATAAGATATAACATCATTACAAAAATACACTCTAATTATAATTTAATATTTTCTTTGTTTTGCTTGTTTCTAAATTTGATATATTTTTACCAATCTATTATAGATGAATCAAGTTGATGAGTGATACTCACATAATAAATCCAATGTAGTTAGTAACAAGCTTATTCCCTCTATATCTTTGATTACATTTTTCTTAGAAAATTCACCTTCACATGTAAGGATGCTTACAACCATTCATTGTAAGTATGGCTTGCCATAACTTTAACATATTTGGAAAGGTTGTTTGTGAAGTATTTGACAAGCAAAAGACTTCCCATGTATATTTCATAGAGAACCCTTCACAACCTGAATGAAACTTACATCAATAAATTCATGCACTTCTCTTTTACACGCCGCAATATGAAATGAAGGTGCAACTACAGTGTCATCACATGAAGTATGAGGTAAATGTTGAAGAAGTATATCAAGAAAACAAACTAAGGTGTTCTCATGAGTAATAGAATCATGTGAATAATAGAAAGGACTAAATAACTTCACAACATTGGAAGTAGAAAGATTCAGAACAATCCAGGCTATGAAAGTGGCTACCAGGCCCGAGCTTTTTCCATGCTTTGAAGTAATAGGTTGGATCCTGCCTAGGGCATATGTGATGAGGATGATTCTAGCAAATATTGAGAAACACGGCTATGCTGCAGACAGCTCCGCTTATGTGTCCATGGCATATCATCTACCATCACCACAGAATTATCTAAAAGAAATACCCCAAAAGAAATTTGAATTCTATATGAGTTCCATCCTAATTGATTGCATATTGTGCACTCAGCCTTTCCCTGCCTTAAAATGCAATTGGGAGAAGGACAGAACCCCAATATACACAGATTATAAATTGTTTTGGGCTCATAAGTATTACAGTTACTATAGGGAGATTTGTGAGCATTTCATCATGCCCCTTTATACTCTGATTTTTCAGACAGAATGCAATTGCATGTCAGAGGAAGCATTCAAGGTCATACAAGAATTTGTGATTTATTATCTAACAGAGGATGGTTTGTATGTGAGGATGTATGGTGGTTCGAGAGCTCCTTCTCTGCTCCCAAAATATGCTACCGATTATGTACTCCACAAGGAAGTTGTTAGACAGTTATACATCGATGGAGTAGGGAATTTTTTGGTTGAACATAAAAAGGCAGTGTACCCTGCAGTACCTTTCTTCATTGGAAGTTATAAGTTTTCAAGGGTAAAGAATGCAGCAAAGTTTGTTAAAGAATTAGAATATTTTCACTTTGGAGAAACGAACTTTCACAGAAATGAATCCGAAAATAAGGTAGTTGATTATTGTAAAGAAGCAGGAGTTCATTTCGAGTACAATGATTTCTGGGATAAAGATGAGGAAACCTTCCACAACGCAAAGAACATGACAGCCCTTAGGAAAAGGTTCAAACAAAAGATAGCAACTATGGGTGGAAAGGGCAAGGATGTAGAAAAAGCTAAGAAGCTAGAGGAGGAACAGGCCAAGAAAAGAGAAGAAGATGCTAGCAGATTGGTACAAGAAGTAGAGAATTGGTTGAAGATTGAAGAAGAAGAAACGAAATGAGCCTCTAAAGAAGCAGCTAAAAAGGAGGAAGAAGAAAAGAAAAGAAAAGAGGAAGTTGAGATAAATAAGAGACAGGTAGAAAGTGAGGGCTTCAGGTTAACAGAACCCCAAAAGGAAAAGCAGCCCACAGAGCAAGCTAATGTACAAGAAGGACAAGGACAATCCGATCTTGATCCACTGGAACCTGTTGTTCCTTCTGGCAGTGTGTTAGGAGAAGGTTCAACTTTTGAATTTGACTTGATTCCTTTCATGTCTACCGAAGCGGAGGAAATACCTGATTTTAATACTATATTCTATGACAAAGAAAAGAACATAATTGTTAAGAGAACCGAGAAAAAGATAGATACTGGAGGGAAACAAGGGAGTATGGTGACGGACAAGACAGTAGTACATGGTACTCATAAGGATCCATGGTTAATGGAAAGGGCTGGGGTAGCTTTAACCCTAGCGAAAGAAGACAACATAGACACGATAATGACTGATCTGGAGCAGTCATGGAAGAAAGTAGCTCAGATGAAGGAAACCTTGAAGAAAGAAAGGAATGAAAGTCGAAATCTAAAAAGAAAATATGAAGACATGATAGGTGAAGTCAAGGTTTCAAGGACAGAATTCCAGACTCTGTAAGTAGATAAGGATGCTTTAGCAATATCTGCATAAAATACAGAGAAGAATTCTCAAGCTACCTTGGCAGAGTTACAAAAGCTACAGCTGGAGTATCATAGTTTAAAGGCTGAGAAAGATAATCTTCAGCTATCATTTGGAAATTTGAATGAGGAAAAGAGTAGGTTGGAACGTAGAGTTACCGAGCTGGGAATAGAGAAAGCTACTACGGAAGAAAAGGAGAAGCAATAGGAGATACAGATAGCATCTTTAGAAAAGTAGAAGAATTCATTGACAACATCACTAAAAAGTGTCATGGAGCAGAAAGCTGACGTCCGACCCCTAAAGAAGCATGCTCTGATGGTGAGGAAAAATATCCATTAGCTACAACTACAGATAGAAGAGGAAATATGTAAAGTCCAGCAAATAGACACTAGGCTGGAAGAAATTGTAAGTACCACTTCATATTTTTTGGATAGGACTCAAGATATATTGGAAATTCTAAAGGGGAGAATGGTGTGGGTAGAAAGAAATAAAGAATCTCCCGCAGGCCCATCCGTCAAAGATCAACATACATTGAAGCAAGAATATGAGTTAATCGAATTCGCCAGTAATACTGCAGAGGAGTTTAAAAAGACAGTGAAGAAGACAAAGACTGCTTGTGCTGAATTTTGCAGGAGAGTACTCCTGACCTATAACCGATGCCAGAATTCTGATGTGAAAATATTGGAGGTGCTTCCTGAACATGAACTATTTTTAAAACATTTATAGGGCAGATACAATGACGATGAACAAGCAATCCAGCAAGCCAAGGATTTGGATGAAAGGGTATTAAAAAATGAACTATCACTTGCATCTATCAGCATACACTTATTAGAGGACCAGATGCACCTAATTTCGGCTAGAATAGAAGGTGTAAAGACGCAAGCTGCCAAGCATGAGATTAGCATTCGATTCCTTGAGCCTTCTGGTTTTGAAGGCATAGTAGCAGATGCTAATCCATGGAAAAGGTTCATGAACGAGCAAGATGGGCCCTCCTAGTGGGACATTTTGGAATATTGATAAATAATGTAATATATTATATTTATTTTTGTGAACAAGCTACAAGACAAATTTTTGTAAAAGAAAGGTTGGAAGCCCAAAAGGCAGCAAGGGGCATCCCAAAAGTTTTTCTTTTTGTATAAATATAGGCAAGTTTTAGTTAGAGAGGGACCTTTATTCATACCATCTTTGGGCAAGATTATTATAAGGAGAACTAATTCATCTTATAATAAAGAGTTATACTTTTCGGCTGTAGAAAGCACTGTGGAGTTTCAAATGTTTTCCATGGGCTGGTTGGATATGAATTGTTTCAGTTTCAGCTTGTTTCCATGAACTGTGAGATCGTTCTAACTTATGAATTCCTTCATGTTGTGAATGTGCTCTTGTTTATTTCTGTGAAATTTCCACAATCATAGTTGAGTAATGAATGTTTTAAATTAACAATGAGCTATCTCTTTGTTCATCTTTCTGTTGATATTCATGTGTTCTGAAATGTTAACAGCTATCTAAAAATTTCCTAATGCATTTTATACAATATATTACTCACCATTAATTTCAGTATTGCTCCCTAGGGATAGATTAATTAGTCTTAGTTAGCTTTGCTTTATTTGTGATTTAGGAGCGAGAGAGGTAATACGAGAGGTAAGAACCTGCGCATCACGTTGTGACCCTCCTCATTATCTCTATTGCGTGCATTTAGTTAGGCACCTGCACATCATACATAAAGATAAAAACTAAAAAAAAATAAACCTACGGTGGATCGGGCCGTAACTGGTAAAACACTTTAACCGTTACTTGATCTACGGTACATGGACCGTAAACTGGACGGATTCCCCATACCAAAAAATAACGAGCTAGTTGGGAGCATTTATTGGGGAGAATCCTTATTGTTGTTACCTGCGATTTTCCAGGCCCCAACACAAGTTCAACAAAAAATTCGAGGAGCACATTGATGTAAATTCTATTTAGATAACTATTAATGTCATTTCCAACACTTTGAGGAGATTATTCTTTAGACATGATACATTTCTAAACGGTTATTCCTACTTACCAATTTCTTAGAGGCATCTAAATTGGGTTTTCAAGAAATCAAAGACAAAGAGGGAACTATTCATAAACATGATTTGCTTTACAAGGTAGTTCCATAGATTCACTCTAGTCATGCCAATACACAAAAACCTCACATTGATGGGTCATTGGAGAGTTGTAAGCAACTCACGATGGAATATGTTCAAAATATTATAGATTGCTTGAACTCAATATTTCTGAATCTTTCTACTTCCAATGTTGTGAAGTTATTTAATCCTTTCTATTATTCACATGATTCTATTACTCATGAGAACACCTTAGTTTGTTTTCTTGATATACTTCTTCAACATTTACCGCATACTTCATGTGATGACACTGCAGTTGCACCTTCATTTCATATTGTGGCGTGTAAAAGAGAAGTGCATGAATTTATTGATGTAAGTTTCATTCAGATTGTGAAGGATTCTCTATGAAATATACATGGGAAGTCTTTTGTTTGTCAAATACTTCACAAACAACCTTTCCAAATATCTTAAAGTTATGGCAAGCCATACTTACAATGAATGGTTGTAAGCATCCTTACATGTGAAGGTGGATTTTCTAAGAAAAATATAATCAAAGATATAGAGGGAATAAGCTTGTTACTAACTACATTGGATTTATTATGTGAGTATCACTCATCAACTTGATTCATCTATAATAGATTGGTAAAAATATATCAAATTTAGAAACAAGCAAAACAAAGAAAATATTAAATTATAATTAGAGTGTATTTTTGTAATGATGTTATATCTTATATGAGAAAAGACACACCAAGTCGTTTACATGCATTTTAATAATGCATTGTTGGGTTTCAAAAGTTATATATATATATCAAACAAGATATGAGAATTCAATGTTTAATATAGTTATTATAGATGTTATTTAAAAAAAGCCATTAATATACTAAATAAAATTAAGATTTCAACATGAAATAGAAAACAATTTTAAAGTAAAAAGGAAGACTTAAAATTTCAACCCTAAATTTAGTTATCCAATTAATTCATAAAGAAGTGTTTTGTTTA
Source organism: Pseudotsuga menziesii (assembly GCA_001517045.1). NCBI lineage: Eukaryota > Viridiplantae > Streptophyta > Pinopsida > Pinales > Pinaceae > Pseudotsuga > Pseudotsuga menziesii. The sequence continues at coordinate 135,188 of LPNX010038988.1, read as the reverse complement.
ACAAAAAGTATCACCTTTTTATTAAAAAAAAATACAATAAAAGTTTATTAAAAAAAAAACTCACATTTTGCTTTTAAAATTAAAACAGCAACAATTAAATTTAATTAAAAAAAAACAGCTCACACACTTTTGTTTAAAAAGGGGTACAAGGGGGTACAAGGTCCCTTGATAAAACAAAGCGGGCATGTGCTATATTAGCCTTAATACATTAAGAGAGGCCGTCGCGATTTAAAAGGAAGAGAGCCATAGTCTTAATAACCTTGAGTATTAAAGAAAAAGGAGAGGCCCATATTTAAGAAGGGCCTAGTAATTAAAGAACCCTAGACATACCAAGTCTTTTTCATGCATTTTATTAATGCATTGTTGTATTTTAAAATTCTTAATTGTATTAAGATTATATATATTAGTATTATATTAAATAAGATATGAGAATTCAATGTTTTATATAGTTATTATTGATATTATTAAAAAAAAATTAATATATTAGATAAAATTATTGATTTAAACATCAAATAAAAAACAATTTTAAAGTAAAAGATAAGAGTTAAAATTTCAACTTATTGAAAGATTTTTTCTTATTTATGTCTCATCTGGAAAGAGGAGAATTAAATGATCATTTGTTCACTAGAACCAGAAGTAAAGGTAGTAGTGGAGAGGGATCATGTCAAAACTTCTTTTGAGAAATGAAACTAGGTTAAGTTACTCACTATACCGGGGATAAGGTTCAAAGATATACCTGAATGGGATTTCAACAATGAGCAATTAAACATATACAGGGGAAACATGATTTCTTAATGAAGCAGAACTTATTGAAATCATAAAGGAAATGAAATTGATTCTTAAACTGAGTATGAATAATGGCGAAGAGAATTTGGTTTTTGTTAAATGTGATGAAGATGGTACTGCCAAAGATGCAATTGGAGTAGTAAAAACAAGGATAGCAACGGAAGTTGTTGAGAAGATTGAAGATATTGACTTAAAAAAATGGCCTTGAAGGTTATAGAAACTAAAAGAATTGGAGCAATAGAACATGAACAACATGTACACAAATATGAAATTGATTGTGTGGGATTGATGTTTGTACTAATGTTCTATTTGAGTTTGCAGATATAATTTAAGACAACCAAGAATACATAAAAAGATCATATTGAAGAGAATTTAGAATATGTGCAGATATAAAAGACAACCAAGAAGACATAAAAAGATCAAATTGAAGAGAATTCATAAACTAAAAATTTGTTTATCCACTAACAAGAATTGAAATAATTAAAAATAAAAATAACAGTTCATATTAATCAAAGAAAACGAAAACAAAAGTCCTCTGCGCAGGGCAGGGACAATTAAAAACAAACTGGAAATTGGAATAGTAATAGTAACATATAATTTAGCAATCCGAATAATTTACTAAACCATAATTCATTTAAGCTCCAGCACTATAACCAGAAGTCCTCCCCTCGCTGCATACTTTATAATTTCACTCACTCTGTTGCCCATTGTTTCTGCGTATCTCTGGAACAACGCCTCCATTATTTCATCTCCAAAATGGTATTTCAGCATACTCTCCATCGTTGCTCTCTTTTGCTTCGCTGCTCTTATCCCATACGATTCCTTTGCAGAGGCAGACCCGCTCATGGCTTCCGCATCCTCTTTGGTGAGTCCCTCCTATTTTCTCATGAGCTCCAGTCGTTGTATTTCAAACGAACTCTCTCTCGCTACTTCACTGCGAACTTCCTCCATACATGGGCAGAAGAGAGGCAGGTTGAACGAATCCACCTTTTCCTCCTCGATCAATCCCTGCAACAATCTAACGTCTTAATTTATTTTTAATTCAATTCAACCCTAAAACCACCGAAAAAATGAGCAGAGAAAGTACCTGAGATACCAAAGCATTCAAACTGTTTTCCAACGACTCCCAGTGTAAGGCAATGAAACCCTGGTCGGTTGGATCCTGTGAAGTTCGACCCATTAAAAGCAAACACATGCGGCCTCCTCCAACCATCTCCTTTGCCCGAGCTCTAAGGAATGCGTTGAAATCCTTCTACAATTGACGAAAATAAGCTTCTCCAACAGCCGAAGATCCTCCTGCGCAGATTTTGCCCTTGTTCCGTGTTACTGAATTCTTTTCTAAAACCTCACATGGAACCTAATCATCTCACAATAAATTCACTAGCATCAGTCTAGTAAGCTACTAAGCACCACCTTGAAATCTTGTTATAAAATTTTAAACGATAGACAAACCCATGTAAACCCTATATCAGATCCGGGTTTTAGATGTTATGAAAACATACTTGAGAAAGCCAGTGGAGAGCAAACGAAGAATGAACGAAATGAAGGCTCTTGTCTGGAAATAAGCGTCCGTAAAATGAACCCGGTACGCCTGCTGCGAAATATGATCTCACTGCTACATCCCCTACTGAAGGACTCAAACTCCCGAGGAGCGTATTGAAATCAATGGAAGGAAGATCGTTAAGGAATACTTGGAACTGCGGAACAGGAATATTGCCTGCCGAGAGATATTTGGCTTCCAGACTCTTTATCATATTTTCTGCTGGCAACAGAGCATTGGGTTCGGACGAACAACCCAACTTTGCGATGCAAAATGTCTTGCAGTCCATCAACTTCATTGATAAAATGGTTTCCTCCAATACAGCCTGCGCACGTTCTAATCCTCTCTTCTGCAATATTGAGACAATACATATATAACGATCCTAAATCCTGTGAATAAATGAATGATTAAAATCGATAGTTACTGCTTAAAATTTAAAAACCTGTCTAGTAGAATTTTGAGCATAGCTGGAGTCGCCATTGCCAGCGTTCATGTGAAGAAATTCTTCCGTATTTGTCTTGATCTCCATCCTCCTCGCTCTGGAACTCAAATCCTTCAGTTGTGTCGGATGCAGAACTCCAATTTTTAGTACTCCACGGAACTATGGAAAACTTGTGCAGGTAACATCCTCCATCGATGACAGGAAGAGATTGCTGCAACAGAGGACGGGTTTGGTAGATAATTAATGCAGGACGCGGCGGGGTGGCAGCAGGACGACGGCGGGGTGGCTGCAGGACGACGGTGGCGGTGGCGGTGGCGAGACGGAGGCGGACGAGGCTGCCGAATTATTCAAAAATTCCATCAATGCACCAAGTTGACCGACCGTAGGGCCCAGGGCAGGTGGCTTATCAACATGAACGTACATGCTGGATAAGCTCAGCCGATGTGATGTAGGTGCTTTCGACACCAAAAACGTGTTACCGTAATTGAAACGTTGAAACTTTCAAAATAAAAATTCAAGATGTGATGTGGATCACCGGTGTTTCGACACCAAAACTGTGTTAGGGTAATTGGAACATTGAAACTTTCAAAAATAAAAATTGAAAGGTTTTGTCGAAATTTGTAAATTCGTTTAGGTTTAGGTTTGAGTATCTTGCAAATTCGTTGTGGTAAAGTTGAAAGTTGAACATTCAAGGCAATTATGATAAAATATTGTTTTATTATTATTATTATTTATAATTAATTTTTTTTAGTTGTAAAAATATGCATTTACAAAATGCAAAAATATTTTATAACATTAAGAAATAAAAATGATGTATTTTATAATATAGATAGAAAGTAAATTTTAAAATTTTATAAATTAATAATGCAATCCAAAATTTAGAAGTTTTTGTAAAACAAAGATTTTTGAATTATAGAAATTGTTAAACAAATTAAAAAATTTAGATAAAATATTTCATTATTTTAATCTTCACTTTAAATCATATTTCCTTGAAAGAAAATTTATAAGCAAATGCAAGCAAGGGGTCATATCAAGCTTTATTCTAACTTAATGAAAAAACTTTAAGGTCTCCATGGCCACCCCATTAAACAGATGAAAAAACTTTAAGGTCTCCATGGCCACCCCATTAAACACATCCTTAATGTGCTTTAGTTGCCTCTTGATATTGGTATTTTGAAGAACATTTGCAAGTTAGTTATGAATTCTTTTAGGTATAGGATTTTTAAGAGCGTCAAAGGTATTAAGGAGCTAGTCATATTGCATTTAAATCACAATTAGCATAGATCCATCTTAAAAGGGGATCTACCAAGCGTCTAGAGGGATCAAATCTCTAAAGGTGCAAACCCCTTTTTAGAGTGTAAATGTTGAGGAAACATTTTAATTTATCTAATTTGTGTAGTTTTATATATATGCATTGTAAATATTTTCAATCAATTCAATTGAGCCGACATGTTAGGGTGAGTGCACAAAGATGAGGGTCTCTTTTGGCGCGTTAGATGCAATAGAAAACTGAAAAAACAGACATCCATCAACTTACATGGATATTTTGAGACACTTACACAATGAATCTTGCGATGAGTAAAACACAAAAAATGTAGGAAATTGAATGACCTTTCCAAATATATAATTTTTTTCTATTGAAAACATTGTTAACTATCTGAAGTTAGATATTTTTTAACGGGTACTTTTTATTTTTTGGACAAATTATAAGGTATATGTTTTTGTGGGTGCAGCGTCTGAGTGACTAAATGATGGAATAAACTTACGAAAATCGGTATACATATAGAGAACATATAGTAATAGTGCAGACTATTTTTCCAATAATAAATATAATATTTTTAAATTTTTTATTTATTATCTAAGAGATCAAACCTCGAAAACGGTACGTCAATTGTGGGTGCAGCGTTTGAATGTCTTAATGCAATTATTTGGAAATGGGTTTTTTATAGCATGTAGAGCTCGGTGTTCTTTAGTGCACCATACAATTTTTTTTTTAAATGGTTGAGAAACAAAAGAGATATGGATGAAACACTAACAGCGTGTTTTTTGAGTTGAGGAGTGATGATAGAAGATAAATAAGAAAAAAATA
>LPNX010038988.1:105709-122243 GCA_001517045.1 Pseudotsuga menziesii | reverse complement strand
TCTCTCACACACACACATCCACAAGTCACCCCTTCCCACTAAGGACCCCCTCCATTTTGCACGTTTTATTAAAGCAAAACGGGAGCGCGTTTTATTGAAGCAAAACGGGAGTGCGTTTTAGTGAAGCAAAACGCGTGCGTGTTTTTGTCTACTATCCTAATTGGCATGCATGTTGGCAGCCTTGGGATTAGGCTTGGCAGGGTCAGGATTGCTTGGGATGATTTCTATTTTATGGATCAAGCGTGATTGACTTCATTCTAGCATTGCATCTAAAAGGTCCCTCAACTTCTTGCACACACCCGTTAATTTTTTTAATATTTTGTTATTTTTTTTAAATGACACGTGCCAACTTTAGGATGAGCATGGAAGGACTTACACATCTCCCCCCTACTAGGCTATAGAATGCGCCTCTTCAACGCAATAAATATTTTCAATCTAATTTGAGTCGACATGTTAAATTTTATAGTATTTTATTATTATTTTTAAAGGACACATGTCAACTTTAGGATGAGCACGGAAGGAGTTACACATCTCCCCCCTACTGGAATGTAGAATGCACCTATTCGGCGCAACAGAATTGAATTCAACATCATCAACGTCTATACACGTTAAATTTGTTGTTTAAATTTAATTATTCCTTGCCAAGGCAAAGAGTATACTTTTCATTTGTGAGTCAAAGTGTCTTTTTGTTAAAAAATTACAGTTGTGGCAACCATAAGTCCTATCATTGTGACTTGGATAATGGCTACCTAAATTTTTTATTAGATTGCACTTATTATACTTTCTAGTGCCATTTACCTATGTTTTGTTCATTTGTAAGGTTGTAATATAATCATCTTGTCTTATCTTATCTATGCATATGCTTACGTAAGTTAAAAATCCCTCAAGTGCACTAAATTAGTTGAATGGAATTACAAAACCTTAAAGAGAGACTCAAAACATTGTGAAGAGAAACAAGTTCCACAAACAAGTTAGACACTTCTCAAGTTTTGAGAAAAATAAAAAGGATAGACTACAAATCATAAAATGTAATTCAATACTTTTGGAGTGAACATATTTGAACCAAAGATGAATTTGTTGGACTTAATGTTGTCATTGATGTCAAATATGATGTTGAACCTAATATTGTCATTAATGTCAAATAGAATGTTAAGTGTGATATTTTTGGACTTAATGATTGATGTCAAAAAGGATGTTGGCCTTGATGTTGTCATATGAAATTATTGGGATTGGTGTTGATCTTGAAGCCAGTCTGAAGAAGTATATAGAACAAGGATGTACAGCAACAATGCAGTGACAAGAAACTAATAACAATTGACAATAGAAGTTCACAACTGGTACACATGATGTAGGAAATATGTAGTAAAAAATGTCAAAGCAAGTGAGATGCCAGAATGTGCTGATAGTTGGTGCATCGAAGTGTGTATGTCAAAGTGCATAGTACAATCGATAAGACGATGAAGTATTGAAGAAAGGCGGGGTACAAGCCCCTTGTTGTGATATAAAACCCTTCTTCTTCGGATAATTGTTGTGGTCAATTAATTTAATTAAAAAAACATGTTGACCCTAATGTGGGTATTAGGAGTGATATAAATAAGCAAGGGTTGATGTACTTTGTTGTGTCTGTGTGTGGTGCAACTATGGATAATCTGGAGTGTTAATGTTTTAGGGTTTAGGAGGAATCAATGACTCATTGCTCAAAAGAGAGAAAGAATAAGCAGAGTCAGTGTACAATGAAGTCATAAGTCATAGATAGACAAGTCGTGGTCTAAAAAGGAGTGAAAGACCAAAGCAGAGTCATGTGCAAAGTGACTATAACTAGGTACATAGACAAATTGTAAATTGCAAAAGAAGTGAAAGAAAGTAGGAGAGTTTGAGGATAGTATAGGATGAATTTGTTCGTCACAGTTGGATAAGTCACATAAAAGTCATGAGTTGTAGTTGATATGATGATATTCATTCATAATCAAACACAAAATCACAGGTTCACTATATAGGAAATCTTAGAACACGTGAGTTCATATTGCAGGATTTAGTACTCTAAAATATGGAACCAATATATTGCCTAGTATATAAGGGTCAAGGGGCATTTTAAATATATTAAAAACATGTAGATATTAGGGGGGTTTATAATTATGTATCGAGGGGGTTGAATAGGGTATCTGGGGGTTTGAATATGTACTATATGTCTACGTTTGTGTAAGTTTAATTATGTGTGAAGTCATATTAGTTTTTGAATAAGTGTGATCTGTGTGAAGATTGTGTGAACCCAACTATGTTTGGAGTTAGAGTGGTGTTTGAATAGGTATGATTTGTGATTGAATGCGAGGTGAAGTTGATTGGAATGATTGTGAATGAAGTTGACTTGTGTTTAGGGGGGTTTTCCCCATCTTGGAATATTTCTCTCGCTAATATTTCATATTTGACCTTCCAAGGTTTCTCAAGGTTATACGAGTTGTTTCATGTCACTATAATGAGAGTAAAAATAAAAAGGGTATTAAAAATGTCATGGAAAAACTGGATACCTAGGATATCTTGTGAAAATAGGGTTTTTAAAAATTGTAAAGGTGTATTGGGAGAGGGGTTCAACGAAACATTTTTTTGGAAGAAATCCTTAATATGTAGTGAAACTAGGGGTATTCTTTAATATCATATGAATGCATTCCCTGTGTCATATGTTCAGAGAGTGAACCCCCTGAGCACAAATTTAAGTCGAGAACATTGCAGTTAAAAAGGAATGGAAATATCATAGTAGGATGATAAAGGTTGAAGCTAAAGTAAGAGAACGATGAAGAAACATAGTCTGGAAAGTAGATTGACAGAAAAGAAATTCTCAATTGAAGTACAATGAAGCGTGAACAAGGATTGAATTTGGAAATTGTATTTCTCTCAGGTTAAGCTGAGAACAAATGAAAAGTTAAGCCTTGTCTACAAGCTGGGTCTTATGTCGAGGACTGGATTCCTCATGATACATTGGATTATGTCTACAAGTTGGGTCTTACACTAAGGGTTGGAATCCTCACCTCTAGTTGGTGTTGAGAAACCCAAAGATTGGTGTCTTCTGAAACTGATCTATCAAATATTCAAAATTGTTCTTGGTGTCTCTTGCTTATGATGTTTAATGTTTATAAGGTACAAAATTTATTATACATAACAACTGTGACATACAAAATAGCATAAATTTTTAATTGAATATATGATACATTGATTCACCCCCCCTCTCTGTGTACTTGATATGTTCAACAATTGGTATCAGAGCAAGGTTTCTTCATAAAAAAATTAATGACCGGAGGGAGTTCCTTGAGAACAAAAATGGATGGGAAATCAATGTCGACTACAAATAAGTTATTTTCTTCGACGTGATAGACTACTCTTCTTGGAAAGAAAGAATGAAACATTGAAAGGATATCTGAAAACAAAAGGAGCAAGTGTTTGGGAGACAATTGCTTGCAAATATACCACTGTAAGAAACAAATAAAAACATTTAGCAAAAAGGGAAGCCAAGAAAATGACTCAACAACAATGAAGTCTATCTTCGACAACTTATCAAATCAAGTCAAAGAAAAATGGGATAGAGCACATTTGCTAAAGAATTATGGCTCAATATGGATAATCTCTATCATGTCAAAGTGAACATCATAAAACATCATTTGTGCAAAGATTAGATGCAACACCCGGAGTCAACAGAAGTAGAATTCAAGAATGTAGTTAATGAAGGTATGCATTCTTCTATATATTCAGAGTGCATTAATTCAAATAGTGAGGATGACTGCTTTGATGTTTTAGCAGTACTAGAAGAGGTCAAAGGGTCAGAATACAAGTCATATGTCAAAGAGTCAAGGGATGACTTGGATATTCTTGAAAGTAAAATTATGTGTTTTTAAATAAAATGGAAAGAACCTAGAAGAAAAATGAGTTAATACAACAATTGCTTAAGGATTTCAAAAGAAAGGGACAATAAGAGCATGAAGAAGTTACTAAAGAAATGATTGACTTGAAGGATCAAGGTGTAAAATCCTTAAAGACCAATGATGATGATATCATAAACTTGAAAGAATAAATTTCCATTCTAACAAAAGAAACAAAGAGGAATAAGTCAAATGACAACAATTCAATAAATTTGAAAGATTCAAGAGAATTGGTTAGTGAGTTGAAAATCCAACTTGAAGAATCCAAAGGAAGAGAGGGAGTCCTAAGAAGTCAACTAATGGAGGAAGAAGGAACATGTTGCAGTCTGAAGTTGGAAGTAGAAGAATTTAGAAAAAGAATTAAGGAAGGAAATGCTGAATTCAATAATAAGGGTAATTGATCAATTCTAGACAAGATATTGAAAAACCAAAGGTCATCCAATGCCAAAACCAGTCTTGGCTACGACAAGACAATTGAAAAGGATGGAGACAGTAAAAGCACCTTGAGTTGGTCAAAAGGAACAGACGGAGCCATAAAACAAAAACATGCTTTGAATTCATCCAACAAGGAAATCTATAGAGAAATAAGTCAGAAGGAATTACAACAAGCAAGCATGTCCTGTCAAGACAACCTAGAGTGGAATGGGTCATCAAAGCAGGTTTAGTCCAAGTATGGGAATTTCTTAAGAGGATATTGATTTTCTTGTTATGAATATGGACATAGAGCATTGGAATGTATGAATTATGGTAGGATAAGGGTCAACAATACATGTAAGTTCCTAAGGTGCAATAATTATGAACTCACAGCAAAATATTGTTATACCATAAGATGTTATGTATGTGATGGTTTTCGACAAAAGCACAAAATTGTCAAATCTTAGTAGGACATTCAGATAATGTATGGATGAAATGAAGAAGTGATATTGTGCAACATAAAGACGCATTCATATAAGCTTGTATACTCTTAAAGGTGGATAAGAAAAACTCAAATGGTATGTATTGTTGAAGCAAGCGACCATGGAACAAAAGCAACAAAAGATTGTTGCACTTCATACTAATCTCTAGAATATTATATGATGGTCCTTGAGTTCAAAACATATTATATAAAATGCATGAATTCAAGGAAAAAGTATATTGATTCTTGAAGATAAGAGTATACTAATTCACTCTATTCTTGTTTTTAGTTCACTCAATCATTTTCAATTTAATATTTTTGTAATGTTTTTAAATAATATGCAAAGATCAAAATCTTGCTCAATGTATGAAGAGTTACTCAAAAGAGAAGGACTCCATAACCCAATACATAAGGAACTAATATATAGTTCTCAGTTGTTTATGCAATAAAACCTTGTCTGTGCTAGAGCCAATGTTAACACTTAAAACATTCCAAGTCCAAGAAGCTGCAAAAGTTGAAGGAAAGGGCCAAGCAAAGCTTGTCTTAAGCCCACAAGAGAATAAATGGATATAATATAAGCCACAATGGAACCTAAGAGAAACAAAAAAAATGTGGTAGATGACAACCAAGAGTTGAAACAAAAGCAACAAGGTGTGGAAGAAAAGGAGAGCATAGAACCTGCAGAAAGAACCAAGAGCCCAAACAGTAAATGGGTTATCACATGATCAAGAAGATCAAATTGAAGTACTGAGGACTGATAGATCAATGGTGAACAAGAGAAATACCTTGAGGATATGCAAGGAAGTTAAATAAGTGATCGAGCAAGTAAAATGGAGGGCCTTGCAAATAGACAACAAATATATATAGCAGATCATGAAGATTCAAGCAAGTTAATGAAGCCTCGAGGATATGTTGGCTCGAATACACTAAGGATGCATGGAAGTTTCTGATTGTTTATGCCTCCTTAGAGGAGGTTTCAAAGCCACTCTAGCCCCAATTCGTTACCATCATTATATATGAAGAGAAGTTTCTCCCTGTGACCATGAAAGCACAAAAGATGATTCCACGAAGGAAAAAGGAGGTGAGATTGCACCCACGTGTACCACTCATAGAATTTCATGTGTGAGGTGGACCCGATGACATCATGTGGTGCATCACCAAAATTTCCCAATAATTACATCCCGTTTGTCAAAAATTAAATTTGGCTCGACCATTAAAATGGGGGAATATTCAAATTGATTTTTATTATACCTCGCAAAGAAGGAGAATTAAAGGCCACCTACACATACGTGACAACTAAGTTAACATTGTCACATGATGGACGAATACTTTTGCAATCCATTTAACCTCCGGGTAATTTTCCACTTTTCCATTTATCTTTTTCCTTTGCATAAATAGTGAATTTTAAATTTTACGTGTTGTTAACTTTTCGACCTCTGTTATTTTACCTTCTAGTTCTAGACTGAAATTTTCCATATAGAATTTTCATCCAAAACTAAGCCTCTAAAGACCTAAAGTGTAGGGGATGAGCACCTGTACGACCATCATGCCGACAATTTTAACACCACGGTGACTACTTCTAACCTAAATCGTACTGTCCTCAAGGCCCAATCTAGCGTTGTTGCTAACCAAGATCCCAACCATCTCTGGGAAATAAATCCCGCCCGAACCGTTTGTCCCCATGTCGTATATTTTCCTGAATTTATTAGTTGGTGTGCATTCTGATACTCACCAAACAAGTGAGTTATTATGTCTACAAACTACTCTAAAACTGTATGCATAGTATCTGAAGACACCCTAGATAAGATGTTGTGCTTCCCGGATCTCCCTGCATTGAAAACGTTGGACAAAGAAGCCATTTCCACAACTTATCAATCCATGAATCTATTAAAATAGATCATATTTTATGAGAAAGTTGAGCTAATTGAGGACTTGGAGAGTGAAAGAGATGAGGTTAAAAATCAAGTCTCCCAGCTACAAATGGACATGCATGGGGAAGGGATCTTTAAAGGAGATAAAAAAGTATTATGGGATAAGATAACACAAAAAATCCTTAGTAGATGGGACCACTGTGTTGAAATTCATGATGAATTAGAGATGAACAAAATAGCTATGGAGGAGACAAAAAGAAAATAGAAGGAGATTTATCATAAGCCCAAGGTTGCAGTAGAAGTGATTCATTACTTGAACACTAGGACTAAAAGACAACTAGAGGAGTTGCAAATTTCAAACTTAACTTGATAAAATTAGCCAACCAGATATAACCAAGCAAACCTTGCTAAATAGGACCCATAATAGAATAAATGCACTTGCTTCAGAGGTTTGAAGGGTATGTTCCATATTTTCATAGCAATGGGCCTACCACCTTTATGGGATGGGAATTAGGAAATGTACAAGAGAGAGGAATACCAAACTATACCGATGCAAAAGAAAATGAAAAGATAAAATTTGATGAACTGAATTCTTTGCAATTGATGAAGTGAGGGATGCATTTGAACTATGGATTAATTTGAAGAATTATTAAATCCTACATCTTATGAGAAACCGCTAATGTTGAGATAGCTCTATATGCTCTAAAGATGCACCAATATACTATGCAAAATATTTGCACCAAGTGTTAAAATACCATAAGCTCATCCTCCCACCCCGGGGAAAACATTTGGTTAGTTGGAAGGGAAAACATCAAGGCATCTAAGTGAGCAAGCTAGACAAACATCCACATAGTCAAGTCATCAAGATTTCATGCCACCATTAGGACAAGTGGTTATCTAGATGATGTATTAGTTCTTAGCACATACAACTTTTAGACCAATTGGGCAGCCAATTGTACCAACAAGTGGACAGTCAAGTGGGAATATAGTGACCCTTTCGGCTCAGAAAAAAGGCACTAGAAAGGGGTCGAGTAACAAAAAATGAAGAAGATAGACAACCATTCGGTTGTAATAGTATATTGAAACAAAGTGAAAATGACAAGATTCATTGCAGTTGAGAATCAATTAGAGATAATCAAAAGTTGTTATTATTCCCTCTGCTATATAAATACAATTCGAACTCAGAATTAGAGGTTGGCAACTTTGAGAGGGTCTCTGGGAGATGTCGAGTCGGTTACATACTATTTTGTATACAAAAATACTTTTAGAGATCAATATTTTGATGTGTCTTCTGAGATGTTTTCCTCCTCTCTAATTTTTCTTCATTGTTTTTTTTATATCTACTCTGTATCTAAGTCAACCTTTCCTAAGAATAATAAAAAGTTTTGAGAAACACATTTCCACTATATTTGTATCTCTTATACGGATGTATGATTAAGCAGTAAGAGTGAATATGAGATTTCAGTTTCATTACCTTTGTATTAAATGAGGTCTTGTCACTGAAAGGGGGGGATGAATCAGAGACTAACAAATTTGAACACAATAATTTATCGTGGAACCCAATAAGGTAAAGCACCAACACTCTTCTATTATCTGCAAAAAATTTCTTTTTACAATATACAATAGAAGAAGAACCTGCCCTTGCACCACCCTTCCACCCTTAAATGTGATGAACCATGCACACAGATTAGAACATCGGTGACACAATCACTTGGTCTTGGTCTCCTTGGATCTTGACACTAAAGACACTTTATTTTCATTTTAAATTTTTGTTTAAATACTTGCCAACATATCTACACAGCTACATTTTTCCCTCTTGGATCATGCATGTTGGCTACAGACACATCCATTCATCATCTAACCTTCAACCATCACAATCTTTCATCGTTCCTTTGTACCAGACACACCCTTTCATCCGCAACCTAGAATCCATTTCCGTGACTCTGTTAACATTTTTTTTATGCTTTCGCACTTTTGATCCTGTGGATGGTCTTTCCACGCTTAGATTTCTACCTCAACCATTCTGCATCATCCATCTCCTTCAATATTTTTGTGACTGTCGATCTAAGGTGGAAATTGGATATTGGATGTGCCTTTTTCAAATACCATTCCATGATTTTCGAACCAATCTTTTTGCACGCTCCTTTTCGCACTGCGGAAGGCAGAAACCAGAAACTCAACTTTCCATTTTTTTGGTTTTTCCTTTCTGCATTTCCACTCTTGCAATGGTCCTTTCACCGTTATATTTCCGCACGTCAGAAATAAAAAAATGGAAACTCAACTTTCTAGCTTTTCAAACTTTTTCCTTTCCGCTCCCGCAATGGTCCTTTCGATGTTTTCTTTTCCATGGGGCGGAATGCGGAAGACAAAAACTCAAAGTTTCTAAGAACAAGCATATGTTCTTCCGCTTTCCAGACTTCCCTTTTCGCACTTCCTTTTTTGCATCGCGGAATGCAGAAATCGGAAACTCAACATTTCCAAGAATGAGCATGTGTTTTTTCGCTTTTCGGACTTTCCATTCCACACTACGGAACGCGGAAACTCAACGTTTCCAAGAATGAGCATATGTTCTTCCACTTTTCATACTTTCCTCTCCACACTTCCTTTTCTGCACTGTGCAATGCGGAAGTCGAAAACTCAATGTTTCCAAGAATGAGCATACGTTCTTCCACTTTCTGGACTTTCCTTTCCACACTTCCTTTTCTGGACTGCAGAATGCGGAAGTTGAAAACTCAACGTTTCCAAGAACGAGCATATGTTCTTCCGCTTTTCGAAATTTCCTTTCCGCACTGCGGAATGCGGAAGTCAAAAACTCAACTTTCATGACTTCGAAATTTTGCACTCCGCGCTTCCACACCTGCACTTCTTTTCTGAACTATTGATCTGTTTTAGTGGATCAATTCTCAGTCGTTGGATCTTGGTTTTTCTTAGAACTTCTGTCCTGTCCACTTTCCTTGCGGATATACTATTGACCGTCGATATTCTTGCGGACTGATTCTCAGCTGTCTGATTTCGAATCTTTTTTGAACTACAACCTTTCCTCCTATCTTATGCAGAACTAATCCTCATCTGTCGAATCTCGTGCGAGATGCTTCCCGACCGTTCATTTTAGAACTAATGCGTATCTTAGCATAACTTTGCAGATATTCATAATGTCTTTGCGAAAATCCTCTGTGATTGTTGATTTATTGCAAAATGGTTTCTGGCCATCAGATCTATGATTCTTTGCGGAACTCGTCTACATTCACTATTCATTTGTTTTAACCCTTGGCCTATTTTAATATCAACATGCAATCTAACATTTGTCTTAGTTTTGACAGTTTGATAACTTGCATGTGTGAACACCCGGAAGTAAACTGACTCCATGGTTGGATAGCTATTTCATCAAGGAACCAGACCATGCAGTCTGATGAATTTTATCATCAATAGAACCCATCCTTTCGGGCATCTCCAAATGGTCTCTCAAACTTGTGAATTTGACACTTAGTCAAATTTCTATCTATAAAACCTAAAATACATTTTCTTTATTTTGGCAGATCCATATTTTCTTCCTCAGAGATTCTTTTGACCAAATGGGACCATGGTTGGGTAGAAAAACTGCCAGGCTACACCTTGGACATATGCTGTGGGAATTTATCTCAATCTATGCTTTATGGTGAGCATTCTCTTAAGGTTTTTGGGACCAATTTTAACTAATTATTCCATACTTAGTCAAACTTGCCATATTTCCCGACTTTCACCATTTTTCCATATTTCTCCAAAGTGAATTGTCATAATACCATAATGACTTCAACTATATGCCACCTCATCATCTCTGTCATTCCATGCCTTGTCATCATATCTGCCATCATATCTTTGTTTATCCTTTGTTATTCATGAACTAATTTTGACATCAATAACAACTATACTCCATATTGCCAACAATCTCCCCCTTTGGCATTGATGGCAACACCTAAACCTTCTCCCCCTTTGACAACAATGACAAAGGATAACATCGATCCAGATTTATGCAAGATCGCAACAGAATACACAAATAACCATAGAAACAAATATGCAACGGAAATAACACTTCATTTCATTAATCAATAACTGAAACTTGTTTACATACATAATGGAAATAAACTAGCTAGAGTGTTGGTAGCTTATCTCTGAGAAGAGATGTGGCGGCTACATGCTTCTGAAATCTGTGTTACAATGAGGCTCGAAGGCCTATATATTATTGAGAAACAATGGAAACCCTACACATCCAAAAACCTAACCCTAGGAGGTGAAATGCCTTAATGTGGGCCCCGTTGGGTAACTTGGTACATCAATTTCTCGTGGTTGTAACTTTAGCATACTACCTCCATTTGACGCGCATGATACATCGTTAGAAAGATCTGTTTAAAGACTACATCCATAAACAAAAAATATCAAGTCCAAAATGGACTCATATTTACTCGACCATTCGATGCCAAAAAAACATCATTTAGGGCCTCAAAACGGCTCCAGAAGTTTAGGACCCGAAAACTGCCAAAAATAGTAAATTGTGCTACAATTAAGGAAACTGGAAAACTGAAAGAAACAGTGGTGGGGGTCCAAGAGGAATAGGTGGGTGTCCACCAATATCCTCATTAGAGGAATTTTGGGGTCTAAAATGGGCCTCCTAAGGAAAATAATAAAATAATAGTTAAAATAATAAAATAATAGTTAAAATAATAAAATAATATTGATTAATTTTGGAGGAAGAAAGAAAAAAACTACTTTTTGTGTTCGTATTTTCGACATATCTCCTTGTGTTTTTACTCAAATTTCGATCGGGAGAGGTCGTTGGATGTGGAATTTGATTCCGCATCCAACGAGTACCCACACTGCATACTTTTGATGGACCCCGCTACCCCAAAAACAAGAAATACCTGAAAAAACATGAAATACCTAAAAAAACATGATGATGATGTCATCATAACGTTTTTTCAAATATTTCTTGTTTTTGGGGTAGAGGGGTCCATCAAAAGTATGAAGTGTGGGTACTCGTTGGATGCAGAATCAAATTCCGCATCCAACGAGCTCTCCCGATCGAAATTTGAGTACAAACACAATGAGATATGTCGAAAATACGAACAAAAAAAGTAGTTTTTTTTAATGACAAATATGTCAATTCAACCATTATGGTTGACTTATTTTATTGAAATTCTATTGGTTCTTGAATTCCAACTCACAAAAACTTATTTTGGCACGTTTTCTTATAAGGCCCATTTTAGACCCCAAATTTCCTCTAATGCCTAGATCATTCCTCCCCCCTTAGGAAGCAATGGTCCCCATTGTGTGGAGTTCCTCCATGAGATGAGGAAACTTCTGTTGAACTTGGTCCTCGGTGAGCCACTTTCCCTGGTGAAGGAGTTGGCCTACTTTGACAACTCGATATAGCTAGATCTTCTGTTAGTGGGTGTTCTTGATCTGTGTGTCCATAATCCGATTAGTTGTGGCTTGTTCCATGCAGTCGGGGTTTAACTCTGTTGGTTTGAGTTGTTCTACCACGTCTGATGTGTCCAGTAGAGGTGGAAAGTAGGGCCGAAGGCGGTCCACATTGAACACTGTGTGCAGACCGAGGAATGGTGAAATATTGAGCTCAAAGGGATTGTCCCTGACAGCCTTGGTGATGGTGTATGGCCCATATCGAAGCGGGTGAAGCTTGCGGTGGGGTCCAGTGAGGCACTCCTTCTATAAATGTAGCCACACTTTATTGCCCACCTAGAAGTTGTGTTGCACCCAATGCTGATCATGTTGTTGCTTGTACTTAGCATTGGATCTATCCAATATGTCATGAAATTGTTGGCAAATGTGTTGAGTGCACTCAATGAAGCTGTTTGCATTGGAAACTTCAGACTGGATATGAACTGAATCAGCCTAAGTAGCTGCAAATGGCATGGCTACATTAATGGGACATAGTGGATGGAATCCAAAGCCCACCTGAAATGGGTTGTGGTTGGTTGAGCTATGGAGGGCCCAGTTATAGCTGTGTTGTACATAGGGGAGGCTCTCATCCCATGTGCGTGGATGCTTTGAGTTGTACATGCACAAAATGTGTACGATCATCCTGTTGATGACCTTTGTCTGGCCATCAGTCTGGGGATGGAAAGCTGTGGACTTTGTGAGCTTGGTGTCTAGAATTGACCATAGGCTAGACCAGAATGTATTAAGGAACCTGCTGTCCCGGTCTGAGATTATAGATTGTGGGATACCAGATTGTACCCACACTTGTTCAAAGAAGAGTTTAGCAGTGGCTTCTGTTGTGATATTCTTCTTGCAGGTCGCCATTATGGTCATCTTTGAGAATCTGTCAATGACCACAAACACACAGTTGTTGCCGTGCTTAGTACAAGGAAGGCCTGACATGTAATCCATGGGTATGGATTCCCAAGGTCAATTAGGGGTAGGAAACGGAGTATAGAGGCCTTGCTTCTTGATGGATGGTTTGGAAATGACACAGGCAAAGCAGGATCGGATGTACTTCCCGACGTCCCGTCGAAGGTTCGGCCAATAGAAATACTTCTGCAGTACTGCCACTGTTTTCTCGACCCCAAAATGCCCAGCGACCTGACTGTAGTGCACTTCCCAAATCATCTTGGCATGCTCACTTGAAGGAACACAAAGGTGTCCCATGTGACACAGTAGTATATCCTAGAGGTGAAATTTTGGAACTTGGTTTCCCTCCAAGAGCATCTAGTATGTGTGGCTAAATTCTGGATCGCTCTTGTAGAGAAGCGGCCAATCAGAAGTCTCGTGCCCATAAGAGTTGAGCACGGTCGTTATCGGCATGATTGGTGGCCGGCTGAGGTAGTCTGCAACATTATTGGTGCTTCCCTTATTGTACTTGATGTTCAAATGAAACTGTTGTAGATATGTGGACCACTTCTGATGGCGATCGTTCTGTAACTTCCCTTGTGTCTACATGAACTGCAGGGGTCAGTGGTCTGTGTGGATGATCATTTCCTTCCCCAAAATGTAATGCTTCCATTGCCGGCAAGCCTGTACAATGGAATACATCTCTTTGTCATAAGTGGGATATTTGCAGACATTTAAATAAATACCTAGTGCAAAAGGAGCATGAGAAGCAGATGAGGGCTTCAAAGTGGGGACTTCCAAAATAGGGAAGAGAGACCGCTGAGCCACAGGAGAGAAATGAGCCATTAGAGAGGTTGAACCTTGACGAAGGACAAGACAATCTCTGCGCAAATGTCCAACATCCCTGCATTGACTGCATCTGAAGGGGATATTTAGATAATCTAAATGCTGAGAAAACAGTCGCTCATGACACAGAATCTCCATGTCAGCCGGAAGCCCCACAGAAATGTCCATTTTCACCAGGATTTTAGCCATCCTTTTATCATAAGAGTTCATGAAATCCTCCTCCACTGCAACAAAATGTCCTATAGTATTGGCTTTCCAAACACAAGGAATCACAAGGTCTGAATTGGATTTCCCAACACATACACATGCAACACAAGGAATCATCCCCTTCTCTACTGTATAGTGCCTCAGACTATGCATTCCCTTCCAGTGCTATTCATCATGTGCAGTAAGGAATAATCAACCCTCAAGATCTCTCAGTGAGGTTCCTCATGCACTAGACTTATCAGGAAAATTACCTCTTCCACTCTTAACTGATTTAGACCAAATCAAAGAGTATAACAACTCAGACCAAGGAAAGAGTGCACATACAGCAAAATACCAAAAATGGATTTGCAGATGGAGAAAAAACTAGGGAGAGAAATACGATTTCAACAATCGTTTAATGAATTCCTAGGGCCAAAATCGACCTATGAAAAAACCCAAATCGTGTTTTTGATTTCTGAAGGTGACTATGGAAATACGGGAACCAAAATGACTGCCATAAACCCCAAAATAGTGAATCTATCTTCTTGGCCACTCATCAAGGTGAAAATAGTTGCCAACCATTGAAGAATCCATGAAAATGCATGAAAAACGTAAATATTCCTTTCCTACTTACTGAACAATACCAAAACGAATTTTTGGACATGCAAAAATGAGGAAAATGAGAAAAAACGTGAATGATAACACACAGGACACTTCAACTGCATAAAGGAAGCCAATGTTAAGGAGAATGGGTGAGGAAAATGGAAGTAGTGGGTGAGTAATGGCTTGGGCATGCATTCCCAAGCATTTACTTACCCCACAAGTCAAAAAAATGTTTTCCAAAATCTGGTGACTTCTTCAATTTGAATTTCTGACTGCCATACTCTTTCCCATTCCCATGCATTAACTAACTCAACCATATTTTGGAAGAATTAAATGATTGGGCATAAAAGACAAAATGGGTAGTTGAGGGTTTGATGGGTTCTCCCTTTGACATTTGGATTTTCCCATTGGCCCCAAAGGTTAAATATTTCCCCCTCTTCTTATCCTTAGGAAAATCATGCGCCCATCTCATTATTTGTTGTATAGACATAGCTGGTTGGGGTTTTTAATTAAATCACATATTTACATGATGTTAATATTATATTGTGCCGGCTAGCACAAAATATACCTTCGGAAACGATTTTTATCGTCGGAATATAAAACGATAATTCGTTGGTGGGGCTTTTGCCTTTATCCCCACACCACGATTAATTACAATATATACATCATATACATTTTTAATGCAAACAAGGTCAAAACTGGGGTGTTACAACAACTATTTGTGGAAGAGACTAGAGTCCCAAATCGTGGAGTTGCTAGACCATTTCCTCGGACGGCAACGATGGCCCACATTTCAGAAAAATGTATCTTTTGTTCTTGTTTTGAATTAGTTAATTTTATATATTTGAAAAACCTAAAAAATATTGTTATAGTTTTTTTCTTCCCATTATTATTGTTGAAGTCTACACTATGATATGCATTATCTAATGTTGGTGCTTTTGCACGTAGTAGGGGAGAAATACCCACTACAGTTTTGTTGACTCCACTCGGTCGATCCATACCTTTGTTTTTGCAAGTCTTTCTACTGGTTTGTTCTCCTTTAGTACCTTTAGTCATCATAGACATGAACCCCTCGTGACAGATCCAAATCAGTGTTGCGTTAGTGCCTGCCCACCGGCCCTAGCCGACAATCTGTTGCTAAAAATAAATTTAGTTATGTCCAAGCCGCACTTATCTGGCCAAAAGTTGTGACCTAGTCGCACCTATTTTTTCCTGATAAGCACGACCCAGGTCGTGCCTTTTTCCCCGATAAGTGAGACCTATACCAGAAATCTAGATTGCACCTGTCCTGGATTTTGGAGTGACCTCGATCACTACAGTGACTTGGTTTTATGCGACTTGCCGCGCTTAATCCTCTGTTTTGTGCGACTTGAGTCTTCCGAAAGTTTTCTGCCTTGATCACGACTATTCCCCAGTTCTGTGCGACCTCGATTGCGCTTGTTCCTTTAAAAGGTGTGACTTGTAGTTTTTCAATCCTTTTCGGTGTTTGAGATCCTTGTTTCAGACCCCCGGCGTCTGTGCTTTAACCCTTCCAACTTGTTTCTATCTAGATCTGATCTATTACATTCCCTTGGTTTGTTTTGAGGTCCTCTTTAGGCTTGTATGTCATCCTCTTGAGTCTAGCATTTTAGTTGATAACCCCTGTGTGTTTCCTAGACCTTGGTGAGTTCCTTAGATGTCCATTTTTTATTATTATTTTATGTTCTAGAAGAATTAGTTGAGATTTTACATGATATTTACTATCATTTACTGCTATTTATCTGCATTTTATTTTAGGCATCCCGGTAGTGATATTGTTGCATCTTCGTCATAGGATTGTTGGGGCTTATACACGTAGTTTACACACATATCACACCCTAAAGACAAAATTCTTAGTTCATGACCCCATTCTAGCCTAAAAA
>LPNX010038988.1:80570-105643 GCA_001517045.1 Pseudotsuga menziesii | reverse complement strand
CAACATTGTAACCTTATTTGAGGAACAAGACAATCTTGTATCTAAGTTAGGACATTGGGGATAGGAATCCAAACAACACCCCTTTGTCACTCACATCTTGAGACATAAAAATTAACTTAATACAACCAACATTGTAACCTTATTTGAGGAACAAGACAATCTTGTATCTAAGTTAGGACATTGGGGATAGGAATCCAAACAACACCCCTTTGTCACTCACATCTTGAGACATAGTTGTTGTCCATTAGGGGACCAAAATCCTCTTGTACTTGTTGACATGGTCAAGACTAGTCTATCGGGGGGGATGCTCTGCAGGAGTAAGCCACTATGAAGGGGTTTTGGAATTCAGGGTGGAATACCGCACTCCACTTTGCACTGAAGGCTAACCCTTCATAGTCCTCCTCATGCATGCTAGAGTATACTGGGTGTCGAGGGCCAAAGGCCTAAAGTGCCATGAAACCATTCCATACGTGTCATGAACGAGGTAAGCTAGTTGTCATTCTTTTTGGGGCTCCTTTACTTGGAGGTCCATATCGGTAGTGGGATTCTATTAGCCTATTGTTCTTCCATTTCATATTGTGTGACTAGGATTTCATCACATTATTGAGGATACGATTTGTGAGGAGATTCCAGCTTGTATTTAGGATTTTTCTTGCACTTTTATCTCATAGATTAGTGTGCCATTTTATTTCTAGGTAGTCCTACTTGTTGGATTTCTGGCCACTTTGTTGTAGACTTGCCTTGCTATAACAAGTTGATGTAGTTCAGATTTAGAGATTGTTGTTGGACTATGAGCCACCATTTGTATGCTCTCCTTCTGCACACTCGGTTGTAGTTGGGTTTTTTAGCCTGCGATTGATACTCTTGAGTTTCCATCCATTACACAAAACTTCATCACGTCATCATAGCTCCACCACACTACTCACATAGGATTAGGGGGAATACCTCCCAGTTTGATTCCTTGAACCATCACCGTCGGATCCATATTCGACATCGTTCACAACCTTTAGAGCCACATATGGTCTGCAAGTCTGATTCAGATTCTTATCAATCCAAACCTACCTTGTTCACTGCCCTAGATAGCCCCATGGCTGGTGCACATCCTGACCCCTTTCAAGGGGAGGGTTAGTAATGGGCTTGTGTCCACCCCACCCATCATTATGACTATCCCTTCCACTAGACTGACAGGTCCTGGTCCTAGTGAGACCTTTGCCACCGCACACACTGTTGTTGGTCCGCTACCTAGTAGTGGTGGCCCCACTTCATCCATTGTGGTTCCTACCATTCCACTATTTATACATGGGGGAAGTGGCCCTTCCATGTCCATTCCAACTATCCCTACCATACCAGTGACTACTCCTACTATCAGAAGTCAACCTTACCCACCCCCATTTACCCATGGGAACTGCATTCTTGCTACCACCAACACCATTTCTAGCCCTTCCCGATCTACTCTCGGTTCTAGTCTACCTTTCATGGCTAGCCTCAACCCTCTTGATTTGGCATGGTTGACCAATGAACTCATTCATCATAACCCACTACTACCTCCTATTCCTACCAAAATCCCTTCAGACATCCCTAAGTTTGAGAGAAAGGCAGGAGAAGACCCCCAAAACCATATTATGTCATTCCACTTAAGGTGTTCATCTAACACCATAGTGGATGATTCTGTTCGATTATGGTTAATCTAGTGCACACTCACAAGTGTTTCGGCTAAATGGTATATCAAACTGCCTCATGCTACCTACCTAGAATTTTCCTCATTAGCCTCGATGTTCCTTCAATATTTCCAGTTACCAGTTCAATATGACAAGGGTGTGGAAATTCTATTATCTTGTAGACAAAAAACAACTACCCATATCATGGATCATATCCATGAATGGCGTCATCATCATAGCATGTGTAAGATTCAGTTAGATGATAGAATTTTTCTAGAATGGTTCTCAAAACCTTACTCCCCCAATCACCAAATACATTGCATCTAAGTGCCCGCAAACCGAGGAGGAATCCATCCTGAAGGCACAATGATTCGATCTTATATATACCCAATAGGGATACCTGTGTACAATTATACCCGATGCTCCTCGTGCTGGCTCCTCATGTCGACATACTCCTAGTGCATCCCATGTTTTTGATGGATTCATTGGCTCTATTACCCAACATCCACACTTTTACCCAGAATCTTCTTCGATGCCAATGCATTTGGGTCACACCCATAGTGTTTCCCAACTAGGTTACACCCCTAATTTTTCACGCGTAACGGCTCATTCTGGAGCCACACCTTCTTATGCACCTCCTGCACCATCTCCTCACATCCACAGACAAAATTGCTCAACGCACTCATGTAATGGCCAAACAACTAAATTTGTAGCCCCACCAGCTGCTCCTTCCTATTACCTTCCACCTGTGCAACCTACTCCAGCCCTAACTTCGACTCCTCCTACTCCTTTAAGACAAGTCTATGCATAGTAGAACCTCCCTAATCAACCTTCTCCCAATAACCAATAAGGGCAATGAAGAAATAATAGAGGTAGGAATCAGGGTAACAATCAACCTCAAGGAGGTGGCCAACAAACCAACCCTTCGAATAATAACAAAGCCAACCCCCCTACACGAAATCCCTAGTGTCTCGCTCGACTTGGGAAGAACCCATAGCTATGGACTAACCATCTATGCACCATTTGTAACACTTACGTCCATTACACACATTAGTGTCCTCATATAAATCACGCCCACTATTTACTCCAAACGGATAACCAACATGACCCCAATGGGGCTGCTTCGGCTCAGCCAAACCCAACACCACCAGGTCCTCCACCTATGGTGCCCTAAAACCCACTGCCACACCAAGGAATGGTTGCAACCCATCCCTTAGTCCCACAAACTCCTACAACCACTTCTATAGCTCAACCCATTGATCATGTTGTCCATGAGCTCATGCCATTATCGTATAATGTCAACCTGCAGACTCAATGAAACTAGTATGGATCCACCATGGAAACCATCTACGACTCTATGACATCTACCTCCACTACTCCAAATATGTCTTTGCATTTTTCGATACCACCCATAGATGGGACTACCAAATCCCCACGGTTCTGTTTGTGTCATGTCGCAAACAACACCACCGCCAAAGCTACACTCAACTACAGTATAGTCGACGAATTGGCTCAGTCTTCCTTGGCCATGTCCACTATGGAAGCTCTCGAAACTTACCCTTCACAAGATAAAGCGTTGTTATCTGTGTTAGGTATCGTCGATCCCTCAGACTCTAGGTTGATCACCTTCAACCTGGATCAAGGAGAACCCTAGATGCCATCATCCGTTGCCTTCCAAGTTTTGGTCATGACTCAAAATTTGGTTATTCATCGATGCATCATTGATGAGGGGGAATCCACCTGGGTTATTTCAACATTTTTTTGGAAAAAACTTGGATCCATAACCCTTCAACCCTCTTCCACCACTCTTCCTTCGTATGATGGTCATGCTGTTCAACCCTAAGATGTCCTCACAAATGTCCCTGTTGAGTTAGACTACAAAGCAATGTTGATTGGCATCGAGGTTGTCAACACCCAACACGATTACAACCTCCTCTTAGGACATAATTATATGTATGCAATGCGAGCCGTTACATCTACTGTATTTCAACTCTTGATGTTCCATCATGATGCCAAATATTATGACAATCGACCAACTGATGTACTATGATCCAAAAGGACTAGCCACACTAGAACATGTCCTTCCTACTATCAACACTACCATTAACAATGTGTCCATACCTTCCCTATCTGCCGCTGGCCCAGGCCTATTTACTAGCACTCCTATGATGGACACTGTTTTGTCCTTACCACCTCCTCCTTCACTGACTGATATATTGGATTTGTGCACTATCACATCTAGTAGCATTCCAACCTCAGTCGCAAACTCAACCACAGACCTCGGGGAATTATTGGGGTTCACTCCTTATCCACACAATTCCCTTCCTCTTTCCACCACCCGACATCGTGAGTAAGTCTGTCATGGCTACTATCAACCTTCCTAGCTTCACTTTGAGTATTCCTGTGTAGTACCTCGATTTATATACCCCATGCTCGACTTGCCAGATCGTGTTGAATCCTGTCCAACCTATTGAGATGATGTCCCACACACCTACAGGTACAAAAATGACTGCTTCTGTCTCTACTGCTGCTCCCCCTCCTTCCACGAATACTGGGGGAAGACGCCCAAAGCAACAGCAGAATCACGTCCTCCTCATACATGTGATTTATGTGATGTCTAAGGCCATGCGATATAGAATTGTTCCAATTTTCCTATCCTTCTCACCCACATGCACACTGTAGCCGAGACTGACAACACTCCATTTGTGAACATACCAACCATACACGTGGTAAAGAACAAGTTGTTGTGAACCAACCATCCTTGTACAGTTTATGGCCTATATGGTCATTATTCACACCATTTCCCAAACTTTCCTAAGTACCAATCGCTCTTTAGCGACCTCTGCACACACTCTCATGAGTCCAACATCACCGTCCTTAAGGAGATCCACCCTCCGACCTCTTCCTTGGACACCAATAACACCATTTATACGAACTCTAGTTCTAGTAGTCCTTTCCCGTCGTCAACCGTGGAAGATTCGTCTAATCAGTCCATACACAACTTTCACGACGACAGAGAGATCTCTAAAATCTCCACTGGTTTTACTCCATTTCACTTAGTCCATGGTGTGGAATAGGTCCTTCCCATTGAATGTCATATTTCGTCACTCCGCCTTGTCATTGAACTCCTACATCTTACTTCACCATTAGAACAATGCCTACTTATGCTTGAATAGGCCAATGAGGACTGTCATGCTTCTCTCCAAATGATCGAAATGGCTAAGACTCTGTTGAAGTCTCACTACGACTCCCACGTCCATCCACACACCTTTAGCGAGGGGGACCTAGTCCTCGTCTACAACCAAGCTAATGATAAGCTAGGGAAAGGGAAGTTTGATTCCATGTGGTATGGCCCATATGTCATCCATCAATGTATCTACAAGGGGGCATATATCCTTGCTGACTCTGACTTCCACCTCTTAAAGAATCCCCGCAATGGGCTCTACCTCAAGAGGTTCTATGCCTGAAGTCGCTCATAATGAGTAATCTTGTGTCATAGTTTTTATTTCTTTTTTTACATCATTTTCTTGTGATTCTCATAGTTTGTTTCCTTGGTTTCTCTAGATGGATCCTACCTCACCTTTCTATGTTGGTTTCGCTGATGGATCAAGTAGATGGTCTCCTAATCTCGCCTCAGTTGCATGGGTCATTTATTCCCAGTCACATGAGTTGATCCATATCGATGGATTGTGTGTTGGTGTTGCTACCAACAACCATGTTGAGTACGACAATGTTGCTGGTCTCATGACGTCCTCCCTTCACTTGGGTATTCATTGCCTTAATGTCTTCTTAGACTCCTAGCTTCTTGTCTCCCAGTTGAATAACTGCTATCGGGTACGTGATCCTTGTCTCTTTAGAAAGTTCCTTCACACTAGAAACCTGGTTAGACATTTTGAAACCATTTCATTCATGCATGTTTCAACAAGTCTCAATAGTGTAGCAGACCAAATGGCTAATGACGCTCTAGAGTGGCACATCAATCATCGCATATAGGAAATAAATTGCATCATCATATAGTCATGCATACATATGTAATATACATCATATAGGCATCATCATAATCATAGAAGAGACTCATGAAAAACCCATAAAAACACATAAAAAGTTGCATCCACGTGCATATATATATCATATCATAATGTTTAGTACAAAATGAGAATCTCCATAGGCTTTCTTGGCTTATCATACATATCATACAAAAATCCCCAGGCACAAACGCATTGGGGGCAACATCACAAGCTGCTAGTCAGAGTCAGCCTCCTCAAAATCGATGTCCTCATATGATTCCTCCTCCTCATTGGAGCTTTCCTCTTCCATAGGCATGTCACCCTATGTCATTGCTCTAACATACTCAACAGCGACTGTGATCCTCCTCATAAGGTAGATCCTCTCTATAGGAGCCTTGTAGCATGCATCGATCGGATGGACACCTAGATATTTCAACCCATCATCGGTGACCCCCTCTAATAAATTCTCCACATATATCTGCAGTGGGTCCAATGTAGCACTCTGACATCTACTCTATCCATGTGAGGGTGGATCTAAACCCTCCACCCTACCCCTGTGCCGCAGATATCCTGCTGAAGGGTGCGGTCCCACATCTACACATGCACAAAGTATGTCATCAGTATCTATCAAACACATGATCTAGCTACCACTAATATAGTAAACTATATATGAATGAAACCACAAACGCATCATGTATACGTACTGTCAGGTCCCCAGACTTTCCCTGGAGATCGAGGCATCTACTGGTCTCTTTGGTTATCCATCCTAGCATATGGATAGTCCTTTATGAGGACTGGAAGCTGCCGCCACTTGTAGAAATATCTTGGTTGAAGAAACAAGCCACCAATATGCCTCCCTCTCTGATCATTATCTTGCACCAACTCATCACGCAAGGCTCACGAGGTCCCCCCTCATGCACCGCTAGATGCGATCGCATTGTAGGCAGTCACTCAAAGAAAAATGAGCACAAGAATGAGGGGAAACAAAAATTCCCTCCCACTGAGCTAGCACGATTCGGCCCACGCCAAACCATAGTCAAGTACATCTGGTCCCACCCATAGTAGGTGCCCCTGAGCACACTCTCCACCATTAAGAGTTTATTTCCTAAGATATTGTGTGGCCCCGTCGATCCTAGTATGCGCAGCACCATCACTACCATTACTCGAGTCTGTAGACTCTTGATGTCATAATCTAGTATGCACGACTTGTGCACAAATGCCAAGACATAGCAATTCTTGGAGCATAAGTCATCCATCAACACCCCCATTGGGAGGTTAGGCGTAGCATCACTGATCACACCTAGTAGTGGAAATCCAGTTAGAGAATACACATCCTAGAGGGTGATATCCAAGCAATCACCGTGGATGATGAAACACTTGATGTCTTAGTCCCAGTAGCTCACCAGCTTGTCCAACAATAGTTTTGTTGAACGTGTCAATGGGATCTGGAAGAAATTTAACAACCCACATCGAGCGAGTGTATCATGTACCACCGTATCATCATCCACCTCCTCTCAGAGGTCCCTAATATCTCTCTCTCACCATGCGACTCGAGGAATCATTCACATACACACAGTCCCTGTCAAACCCAGTCATGTAAAAAACCCTCATTTTGTGATAGGTCGCACCTGTTTGACCTTTTTGTGCAACCCAAGTCACTCAAAAAACCGAATAGGTGCAACCGGGTCGCTCTTATCCCCTGAATAGGTGAAACCTGATTTGCATCTGTCTCCCCGACAGGTGCGACTAGGTCATGCTTGTCTGCCTGATAAGTGCGACCCAGGTCACTCCTTTTCACTTGAAAAGTGTGACTCGACCCCGAGAACCCTTCAGGAACGGCCAAGGCCCTCAAGTAAGGAAAAGCACAAAATAATCAACTGAAAAAGACAGGTTTGATGAGAGCTCTTACCTGCAATTCGAAGATTAGAAAACCATCGGTCCAGTCGAAATAAATAAACACTTGTGTTATGGGGCCCTCCACTCCAAATTAGCACTGCACAATGAAAATGACACATGTCATGTGCCCCCCCTGTTTATAATCCTCCATTTGGTCTAGTTTTTATTCTACACACCACAGAGTCATCCGACGTCCATTTTTCACGCCATTTTCACCACCAAGTTCAGTTTTCTATCCTCTGTCTTTTGACGAGACCCATGTCTCATGCTCTCCCTGTGATGTTTTGGGCCTTTTCCTGGATTCACTGCGATTTTCGTTCTATCACGCGAATCACACCACACATGTATTGGCATGTTCACGAGCCCTCTAGTCCATCCATAATGAAAAATTGGCCTTATTTTACCACCATCCATCATCCTGCAAGGAGACCCCATCAAGTGTTTCACTGTTATTCCTATCATCCATGTTCACAGCATAACCTCTATTGGTACATCAAGCACTTCCTCATTGCTTGACTGAACATTACAGAGTTTATGTTAATCTCTTTTCTGACTCCTAAAAGAATGAAAAGATTGTCGAGCACACTTGCATCCTTTAATGCTCGTTAAAGTATTTTGAAAGGGAGTCTATGTGGCCTCGTTTATCTCCTTTTTTAAGACCACATAGAGTATTTAAAGAAAAGGACCACCCTGGCACCTTCAAGCTAGGAATGGTTCCCTTTGTATCATTTTATGCTTTTTCGGACATTGGGACCGTAAATCACAAAAAATCTCATTATGGGTTGTCTTTAAGCTCTTTTCCAGTCCTCTCATCAACAAAATATTGCCGAGAAAACTTAGTTTTTCCTTCATGCTCATAAAAGTATTTTAATGACTGTCCAGTCAGTATAGGTTTAACCTTGTCTAGACTGGTTGGACTACCTATGGTAAAGAAGTCTCTCTTCCCCTTTGGGTTGGGAGAGCTCTCCTTTGTACACTTTTATCCTATTTTGGGCTTAGGGGACTACCATACGAAAAAGAGAACCACTGGAGTCTTCTTCATGTTTTCAAACTCTCTAAAAATCAAAAAAACATTTTGAATTTACCTTATCGGGCTCGGTAAAAATCTAGGAGATAGTATCATATTGAGCAAACTTATATTCCTTCTTCGTGCTCCTCAAACTACTAAGAAGGACCACAACAGTGTCTCTAGGCACCATCACATATTATCTCATATTATGGCATATTTGCCCCATTTGGTCACCTTTGTTTAGAGTACTCTGCGATAATTCTCCCTTGGATCCCATGGATATCACCATTCTAGTTACTCACCCAAGTATTTCCCATTGCAGTTATCTTCCCGATTTCACAGCTATGATCCCTTTCCCATGAGTCAGTTTCATTTGCTTCCAAGTCACCCCTGCCATCATACTCTAAATAAAGGAAGCTTGAGTCCCCTGTACTCCCTTTCCCTTGTTCCCCATTCAATGTGTCAGTCCCCTGATTATTCCACATATATAGTTATCCCCCTCATGATTCTATCAAGGAAACACCATTTCCTTGTTAGTTGCAGGTCTTCCTATGTCGACGTCAACACATATATTCCATAGGATAAACCCAGAGGTCCCTATATCCTAGTTTCATTAAGAAAATACAATTGTAGAGATTAACATAGATAAGAATACTTATCTTGAAAGAATTTTGTCCCACAACCAGCTACGTCACTGCAACATTCCACCCAAACATAGGCCAGTGCGCTCATCAATTTATCAGCAGCACTTCCACCCCTGAGCTGGGTATGATTCCCACAAGAAATAAGGAACACTAGCAAGCTCACACATAGCTAAGGATACAACAAAACTTAGCCAAACCAACACAGTTGGGTTTATCATACTGCACAAAAACAAGCCAACATACTACTAGGTTTATAAGACTCCAGTCATTCAAGAAAACATTCACATTAAGGACAAGCCAAGCCAACTAATGGATGGGTTTATCAAGGTGCAAAGGAGCTGGAAAGGTTGAACTACTAAGTTAGTGAGCTCAACCACAAAGCTACGGACACCTGCACTAGATCGGGCTTGACTCCTAAAGCATCTACACACCCAACACAAGGGAGAATCCCCTTCTCTGCTACATAGTCCATCATGCTATGCTTTCCATTCCAGCTTTGTTCAGGGTGTGCAAAGAATAAAACCAGCCACTCTAGATCTATTTGTGAGGTTCCTTCCTATGCTAGGTTTATCAAGCTAGTTCAGACCCAATTCCACTCCAAATCAATTTAGACCAACGAAAAATATGCACACACAACAAACCACAATGTCAACACAACAAAAAAGGCTTCCATTTACTCTGTGAGAGAGGAGATCATTGCACAAACAAAGGAGACCCCAAACCTTTGTGTGACTAAGAATCATAACAACAGGTGAATAACCCAAAACAAAACACGGTTTTGCAAGTAGGATGAAAGCACAATGCACATGAACAGAATGGAATAAAAAATGAACAGAAATGGACCACAACGTTTCTGTGAGAACCTGATGATGGTCTAGGTATGCACACCATGAGGAAAAACTAAAAACGTGAAGGATAAAAAATCTGGAATCTTCAACTGCGTGAGGAAGCAAAAGAAAACGCACAAGTGAATGAAGGATGGATGATCAAAACATCCCCTACTCCCCAAAACATGAGGGAAGATGAAACATGAATGCATGAGGGAATGGGCATACGTTTCTGGGTGTTTTCTTGCCAAGGGAGTCAAAACACATTTTTCCAAAAAGGGTGCTCTTCCCAATTCAAATTATGCCCATACTCTTCCCATTCCCATGCAATAACTACCTCAACCAATTCCTGGTAGAAATAAATAAATGGGGAAAAAGACAAGAAATGGGTAGATGACAACTTTGCGGGTTTTCCCCCTTAGAAATTGGCTCAAGGGTTTGAATAAGCCCCCCTCCCCATTCCTTGTGAAATCATGCCCCCATCTCTTTAACGTTGTGACATATAGTTGGTTGTGGTATTTTTAATAATTTTCATTTTACGCGACATATAGTTGGTTGTGGTATTTTTAATAATTTTCATTTTACATGATGTCTGAAACATATTGTGCCTAGCTAGCACATAAACCATTAGCATCGATTTTAATCACCAAAACATAAAACACAAAACCCATGGTGGGGGCTTTGCCTTGATCTCCACACCGTGATTTAATACAATATTTACATCATATGCAATTCAATACCACAGGGTCAAAACCGGGGTGTTACATGTAAAACCTACAGATACAACATAGCATCAATTGTTATGATATTGCATTCTATGAGAATGCCATTGTTCCTATGTATCAGTTCTTCATATCAATATTTGTATTCATCCTTCCATTTAGGCCACCATTATGTATCAGCAGTTGTATATATGTATTGATCAAATCCCATTATTTGAGCATCAATCTCCATTTTATTTTTTGAGACATTGTTACTAGAATGGGTGTGCTCGCCTCGTCCATATATATGTATGAAATTATATGTACCTCATCCATTTTTGAGAAGTAATACAAACCAAAAGCCATCATAGTTCGAACAAGGAGACTCCAATCCTCCGTAGTCCTCTCCAGTCTCTCCACCATTTTCACCATTTTCCCATGATCCTATGATGTCTATCGACCATATGATGAGCTCCTTCCCTCACACATAAGGGGGCAATTCGTTAACACTAAAAATTGCTCACCTAGCTCTCCATGGTATAAACCATAGTCATACATCATATTCCCACCATTATTCCCTCCACTTTGACTGTCCCAACTACATTTCCACTAAATATGGTCCAAAACATAATTATTCCTTCCTTATAAATGAAAGGAAGTTGAGAATTTATGGTGATTTATCCCCACTCTCTCCAAAAAAGGGCCAAAAAACCCTAAAAATGAGAATGGGTAAAAATCCATAGATAAATACCATGGACAATGAAATACCATGGGTCAAAAACCCTTGGACCATCCTATAAATACATTGTGAAGGAATCCCCCAAAACACTTTTTTCCATTTGCTCTTAGTCACATTATACACTTTTCTGTCATTATTCCCATATTTTTCCACGCCATTTCCCATGGTGTACGTGGAGTTCACTCAGTATCCATTTGGATATATTCCCCATTTGAAAACTATTCGTGGAAGAGACTGGAAACCCAAACCATGGAGATGCGGGACCATTTCCTCGGACGACTACGACGGCCCACATTTCAAAGAAAATGTATACTTTGTTCTCGTTTTGCATTAGTTAGTTTTATATATTTGAAAAACCTAAAAAATATTGTTATAGTTGTGTTTGCTTGCCATAATTATTATTGAACTCTACCCTATGATCTGCATTATCTAGGGCTGGTGCTTTTTCACATAGTAGGGGAGAAATCCCCACAGAAGGTGCACATACTAAATAAAACTTTCTCCATTCTATCATCAATATAGAATAAATTACATCGTATGCAATGTTGTGTAGTCTCTTTCATATATTTTTTCTTACCCATTTTAGTTGCTTCTATCCATGTTTGGGTACATTTGACCACAAACTTCATAGCTCATATAAGAGAACTATGGTTATGAATGCTTGGAAGATGAAATGGTACTTTTTTTATTTTTATATTTATGTTAATTTGCATATAATTTGGAGTAGAAATGGATATTTTCATTTCTTTGGAGTAATTTCTTGTGCACATAACCCAACTCAAATTTTCATTGAAATATAGCCCCAAATATATATAGTCTTGTGTTACTTCTGGTAGTTTTCACTCAAATTAACTTGCAATTGCATTTTTATTTTCTTAATGAAAAGGAACCTTACAATCTTGGTTTCCTCGTATTCACACACATATATACCTTTTGTTTAAAAAATCTCTGAGTCTGTAAATAATCTTGCATGCAACACATTGCTTTGGGCATGAATGTAACATCCTTGTGTAAAGCAAGAACTTGATTATAATCCTTGTTGTATAAGTCAAAATATTGTTGAAATTTGACCCAAATGTAGTTGTGATTAACCTATAAACCCCTAACCTAACAATGATGGTTGACTATGGTTGACCATATTTTTTATAGCCCAAAATGATGCATCTCTTCCTGTGACCAATTTCCCATGATTCTATTGCATGTCGACACGTCCATGACGACACTTCATGAAAGTCACTGAAAAAAAACCTAAATTGGATGATCCATATATGGAGTTTTGTAACTCCGTTTGACCTCTTATCTACACCATTAGAAAGGTATCTAAGTCAACTAAAACTTTCTAAAATACACCAAAGTCTAAAAATTCCCAAAAGCACCCTAAAATGATATTTTTTTATGTATACGTGAGTTTCCTTAAGGAAACTTGAGGATGCCACTTTGTACATGCGACTTGTCCTACATAATACCCATGTATTACCTATATTTGTGACTATTTCCATTGAAACTCGTGGATGATACACGATTATTGTTATTGAAACTTATGTATATCACTTGAATATGTGACTGTTGTCATTACAACCCGCATATTTTTCCTGTAGATGTCAAAAATGGATGTTTCTTGAATTTCGGGTAGTTTGGGTGGTTATGCAATTGACTCCTTCATTTGTAACTGCTTTGTCTTCGACCCTATCTCTTTAGAAACATATAAATAGAGGTAGAGAGGTCCATGAGAAGGGACTTGAATATTTGCATTTTTATGCTTGAGGAATTGGGACTCTCATTCCCCCCACCTTTGCCCTAGAATCTATCTCCTTGTGTTGTAAAGCTTGGAGGCTGAGTTCCTTGGAGAAGAGAAGCAACATAACCAAATCAAGGTTTCGTGAGGTGCCCAACTTGAAGAGAAGGTATACTTGCAATTATTTTCATGATTAATAAAGATGTGATGTCCTCCTTCTTCCCAAATCATTGTTCAATGTGTGATTGAATCTCTGTTTATGATCAGATGTATATGTTAATCATATTAGTATTTTATGTTACTTTGATTATCATTGCCTTACATATGGTCATATTGGTTTGAGGAAGGTATAATTCGTTTTGCAGGACTCTTGGAGGAAGAGGAGCAAGAAGAGGATTGAAGGGCTTCTTGGATCAACCTTCGTTTGGCTAAGGTATGAACCATTCCAATATCTGAACTTGCTTATATATACTTGCAGACCTATATGCTTCTCTCTTTCAACCCCAGTACATTGATGGCCTCTTAAACCCCAGCCATGGGAACACTTTCCTTTACAATAGAATTGGCGACTCCACTGGGGGGAGCCTTGTTTGTTTGGGGTTTCTTTGTCTTTCTTCTAGTATTTTGTAAGGTTTTAGGCCTTTGTTGCCACTTAGGAACACCTTCTAAGCATTATAGAACACCTCCCCTGCCTTCCTAAGGCAATTTTTGACTCTTTTGGGGTTTTTTCCCACCCATCTGTTAGTTGAAGACTCAATAGTCATGTGTCTGGGATGTACACGTGACCTTATATATTGTCAACCCACCTATGACACACGACCTGTCAGTAGGGAAATCCACGTATGCCCCTAAAAAATGTTTTTTCCTCATTTTGTGTTTTTTTCTACTCTTTGAGGGCTGTTTGGTAGGTATTTTGGGGTCCTCTACAGGTGCATGACTCCAAGGAGTTAGTGTCATCCCTTTTGGGTATTCTTTATCTATGTTGCAAGTATTTTTGTATCATTAGGGTTTTCTCTTTTCTCATTCCACCAGCTCCTTTGCTTGGCATGATTTTTGGATTATGTTTTTGGTTAGCCTCTATTAGTGATCTTTGTCTGAAATTAGAAGCTTACGGGTCTTTGGTTCCTTCTTCTTTTGTTGGTTAAATTCACCTTTCTAAAGTATTTGAATTGTCTCTTATGCAAGCCTCCCTTCCAAGTAGGGTTTATACTAACTTTAGGGAATTATAGAGTTTGTTTGGTGGTTGTATAGCAGAGTTCCTTTCGCTTTGTTCTTGTTATCTGCATACTTTATTTGTAGGTAAGTTTTTCTTTTCCATTTATAAAAGAAAAAGAAAAAGAACATATAGTTGTTTAATATGAATGTAGATTAGGGTTTTGTCTTTAATGCACTGCATATCATTATTCTTGAAAAAATAAAAATAAAATTTTATTCTGTGGCTTTCAAGTTTCTATTTGAAAAAGAAAGAGAATAGTTTTTTTCTTTTTGCATTTCATTTCTCTTTGCTTAGTCATTTTGTTTCAACATTGAGTCAAAACACCATTGGTTTCACCTCCACCACCCCCTTTGAGTAACTAAAATCCCTTTAAAATAAACGCTTAATATTTAAAATTTATTATTAAATTTTTGTTTATAGGGACGACACACACTAGTCTAGGCTACTGTTTTGGGCCAAGGTTATATTAACTGCCCAAAAATTTAAACTCAAACATAGTGGCCTATCTATTAGGAAATCAAACTTTGTTGCGAAAGACACCAGAAAGCTCCTCTTACACAGGAGTCAAGCACGAGGTCGTGCGATATTGATCTGTTGGAGATACCCCTCCACTTATCAGTAAAGCATACACCAGAGCAATTGCATGTGGGATTCATCCAGTACCTCCTCCTAGCACTGTGTGGTTCCTGGTACTATTTGGGTTTCGGGCTTAGCTACCTTGCCCATGTGCATCGGCTGGATTGATGATTGTTCCACCAAAATTTCTTTGCGATTTTGGTAGCATTAGTATCTTGTATTCTAGGATCTTACATGGGTGGCATTGGAAGGCTATTTCCAGTGCACCTAGAGTAGGCTTGAAAGGTAACCTTGGTAGACAATTTGGGAGGGTGGTTTGGTGATTCTAGCACCTGCACCCAGAGGTTTCTTCATGAGACACTAAGTAACTACTCTCCTTCCTTCACTGGTTAGTTCTGGACCCTCATCATCCCAAAATTTCCTTTGGAAGGCATCTTTGTTTTCCTGGATTGATACTTAGGTATTTTTCTAGTGGTGTGTTCTTTGTACTGTTGGTTTCCTTACGACCTCAAACTTTGTCTTATTGTTTGAAACTATGGCTAACACCCCTTTTAACACCAACCAAGAGATCCCCATGCTAGGAACTCCTTGTACTATTCCTCTCTTAGGGAATGTGCATGTTCCTTTGATGGCCACCTTGAATCTACCCAAATTCACCCTAGGGCTACCAGTGTGGTTGTTTTCCACTCCAACTGTCCTGAATGTTCCTCATGCTTCTCAAGTAAGATCCTTATATCAAGGGCATCAAAACACTGCTTCCTTTTCACCTGTAGATGCTTGGGCATCCTCCTTCTACCTCATGCGGTGAAAGTTCTAACAATAGTAACTGCCAGTATAAAAGGAGTAAACTAAGGAAGAATAGGAAGAAGACACATAAGAAAGGGAGCGCCTGTTCAACCTCTGCAGGTAAAGTTGAACCTCACCACCCAGTCTCTGCAATTCATGCTGGGGGAACCCATCCAACCTCTGCAGGTCATGTTGGATCTAAGAACTCGACCTCTGCAAGTCAAGTTTATATTCACCATCCAACCTCTACTAATCATTCTGGTAGGATCCTTCCAACCTTTATAGGTCATGTTGGACCTAGTCACTCAGCCTCTATAGTTCATGCTGAGGGCACCCTGTGAACCTTTGTAGGTCAAGTTGAACCTCTCCACTCAACCTTTGAAGGTCATGCTGGGGGAACACACTCAACTGCTACAAAGCATGTTGATCCTTCCTATCCAAACTCTACAGGCCATGTTATACAAATCCTCTCAGCCTCTGTAGGTCATGTTGGGGGCAGTCTCTCAATATTTGTGGTTCATGCTGAGGGAAAACAATCAGCCACTGTGAGTCATGTTGAAATTGTTGAAAAGACTAACCGTTCAAAACAAAAGCCCAAGTTTTCTTGTAAGCTTTGTGAGGGAGACCACCTTACTTATCTATGCCCTACCACCACGGAGGTACACAGAGTTTGGTTTAATGGTCATCCCATTTTTGAACATTCAGAATTTTTTCAACAACTAGCCTCTCTTAGTTAGGTTGGCCCCAGTCACCTAGCCTTTTGTGGTCATGCTGGGGGAAAACTCTCACTACTGCAAGTCATGTTGACACCATTGAGAAAACTGGTTGTTTTAAAGGAAAATTAAGTTCCCTTGTAAGCTACGCTAGGGAGATGATCTTACTCACCAGTGCCCTACTATCACAAAGGTGAGAAGAGTGTGGTCCAAGACTCAAGAATATTTTGCTCCTGAACAAACTTTAGTTTCTCAACAACTTAATCAACCTTTCATTGATCAAGTGGTTGAACCAATATCATATTTGGTCGATCCCACTCTTCTTTCAAAGAGTGATCCTTATGTGATTGAACCAATGTCATATTTGGTCAATCCTGCTCTCCCTACGGAGAGTGACTTTCACGAAGCAGTTGAATCGATTCCATTGTCGATCAATCCCACTCTTCTTTTAGAGATTGAAGTGTCTTCTAGTCACATTTTTTTCACATCCATTTCAAAACTTACTGAACAAGGGGGCACTAAACTCACTTCGAATCAACCCCCACCAAGCTCTCGAATTGATTCCTTTGATTGGGATAGCCTAGTTGAGCCGCGCCTTCCTTCTGAAACACCTTTCCAAATAAAGGTCAAAGTTGGACAATACACGATTGCTCGTTGTATTTTTTATGAAGAATCCTCAGTTAGTATATTGTTTGCTCATGCTTGGCAAGGCATGAGATCTCCCAACCTTGTATTGACAACTAGCAAGTTACTGGCATTTGATAGAAGAACTAGTATAGACTTGGGATTTCTTGCTCAAACACCTGTTACTTTGGGTGGGAAAACCATCTTAGGTGATTTCATGGTGATAGAAGACCCCTTAGACTTCAATATGATCCTTGGGCGTGATTATGTTTATGCCATGCAGGCTGTGGTGTCAACGTTCTTTCGTGTGATGTACTTTAATCATGGAGAAGAAATTATCACTATTGATCAAGTGGATTTTCTTAATCCCTCTCCTGATCGAACTAGAGACTAGGTCTTTCCTTTATTGATTCCCAATGTTTCTATAGACACTACCCCACCACGGGTGAGCTATGTAACCTCGTGTCCTTTGCGTTCAATTGCTAATGAGAAGCAGCCTCTGTTTTCATGCTTACCTTCTCGGGACTTGGTCCTAGTAGTTGACTAGTTGATTCATCCTATACAGAATGTGGAGCCTTCTCTCCACTCTATTAAATTATCCGTTTGAAAGTCTAAACATTTTTTCTTATCTCGAGTGATCTCCTTTCTTCGAATGAAGTATTCCTAGAGTCTTTGATACAATCTGCCCTTCTTATGGATGTCGTTTCAGTTGTGACTAAGTCTAACCCCTATTTTCTTTATAAGCCTAATATTTAAATTGATCGATGTTCTTGTGTTGGTCTTGTCGAGTTTTTAAAATCTCCTTTTGAATAGCAGGTTAGTGATCTTGATGAGTTTGATTTTTCTTCTATATTTTTCAACTCTTGTGATATTGATTTTGTTCCTACAGACTCTATCTCCCTTGTTGATTTTTTATTTTATTATAAGTTTGATCTTATGGATTATAAATCCTCGGGCCTTGGCACTATAGAGTCCTCTTTGGTTGATTCTGCCTTGACCATACCTTTTGTAGAAGATAGCAAAGTCGCATGTTTTTCTTCCAAGTAACCTGCATCGTATATTTTCTTCTGAATGTGATTATGATGTTGTTGTTTCTTGGAAACATTATTTTTAGTTGGATTCACAACTGTTTACTGACCTCGCTTTTTTGTTCAAGCTGTAACTTAATTTTCATGTACCCTGCTCATGATTTTGAGCCTAATGTCGGCTTCCACGCTTTCAGCTTGTTGTATAAGCCCTCATCTCTGCTTTTATCGTTGCTTATCCTTGTACTAGTTTGCTTTGAAACTTAACGCCTTTTACCTTGAGGAGATGTTCCTTGAGTGTCTTTATCATGTTCATGTTTCTTGCATTATGCATAGGTTTGTTCCTTGCGCTTGGAACTAGTTTCATCTTCCTATGACACTCGTCTCCTCACATTTAGAGCATTCTTTCTACTATCCTTCAACCTCATTAAAAATAGTAAGGAGGCCACGAGTTGACTTTTCCAGACTCATTAAAAATTCAAGGGAAATATATGGAGTTATCTTTAATCCCTGGTTTGACTGAAAATTGACTAGATTGCTGAGTAAACTTGTTTGTTCAGATTCATTAAGGTGAATTGAACAATCATCTGCATAGGTATAAGTTTAACCCTTTTCCGGCCTTGTGAATTACTTAGGAAAAATGAATACTCTATTTTCTTCGTAGGATAGAAGAGTATCTTCAGGTATAGGTTTATCTCTTTTTCGGGCCTGGAGGACTAAATTTACGGAAAAGGAACCTTTTCAAGCTTAGTTTTCTCTTTTTTGTGCTCTGGACTTAAACATGAAAAAGATTCTGAGTGTACACTATGTCTTTGTCATGCTTGCTAAAACCTAAATAACAAAGCATCAATTTTACTGTTGTAAGCCCCATTTCTCGTAATCAAATGGATATTTTCGAGTGATCTTGCCTTCCTTCACACTCGTTACACTCAGGCTACATGTTGCTTCTAAAGGTGAGTTGGTTTGGTAATAGTTGACCCCTTTTCCGGACCTTGCCAACTAACTACAAAAAATGCATACCTTTGTTCACCTGGGATAAGAGAGTTCTCCTCTGTATTGTTTTACACTTTTTCGGACTTAGGAGACTAACTTTATGAAAAAGAAACCCCCTAGAGTCTTCTTTGGAGTTTTCAGGCTCTCAAAACTAAGAAATCACCATCGAGCATCCACTAATTTGGGCTCATAAAATACATGAATCGGTGCTTTATCAAGCATTCTTCTGTCTTTTCTTCAAGCTTGCCAAAAATGAAGAAGGTCTCGAGTTTTCTTTCTTGGACTCATTAAACCTTTACAAGAAAGAGGGAAGGGGAAGTTCATTCACATGTATTTTACATCATGGTAGCGAATCTTGTTTCCTTGAACAAAGCAGTGGTTTTGATTATATCAATAATTGGGTCTTAGTTTTATATTTATCCCAATTCAGAGTTTCTTACTCCTCCAGTTGGATTCTTTTCCAATTATATGGAGAATCTGTAAATGTCTCCTACATTTCAGATTTGTGTCATTGGTCCTTTTGTGTCAAAATCTTCCTAAGTCACTTTTGTGTCATGCTCAATGTTCAAGGATAAACCTTTGTTGACTATTCTGCAGTTTCCTTGACTTTTTGTGTCTACCATTCCCTGGTATCAGTTCATTACATCATGTATTTGGCGGTTCTTGTCGTGAATTGTAATACCAATTCCAGATCCAATTTATCTTTGACTTACCTCGTGTTGGATGATGGAGGATTCCTTAATTACTTCCTTCCAACGGATCTATTCCTATCGACTACAACACATCTTGCTCTGGGAATGATATTTAGAGTTTTTGATAGTACCTTGGGGATTGCAGTCATCACTGGAAATTTCCCTCGCTATCAGGTAGTGGGAATTCCTTATTGTCTCCCACTCGATGGATTTTTCAAGTGTTCAACTTCAAGTCCTTGTATTCACACGTGTTAGAATGTACTAGGTACCTTGGGGACCATTTTCATTAATGGTGGTTTCCCTCACATTTGTTAATTTTTCTCATCAGTGAACGGTAATCAAACGGTTTTCTCCATGTTCAACTTCAGCTCCTTTATTCGCATGGTTAGGATTCATACCTTTTTGGGTGGTTTGGAATGAATACCTTGGTCCAACAGTAGCATCGTCATCTTTTTCTATTTTTCGAGTTGCGCAAGACCTTGTCACACTTAATATGACATTTTTCTGAGACTTAGATCCACCTTGTATTTTTTTGCCTATGGTCAATTGTTGAGCATGGATCCACCTTGTTCATTTGCGGCCATGAATCATTTAGATTTGATATGGCACCTTTTTGCATATTGAGCAACCATGATAGTTACATCTGTTATACACATGTTGGATCCTCCTGTATCTTTATGACGATGTTTTGTATATGGACCTATATGTCCCAGAGATCATTTTTGTCTTATATTTATCTTTCTTTCAGGTACCTCTGTTCGAGCCTTTCGATCTCAGATTCTCTACTCTCTCCATACTCGGTTGTTTCCTTTATAATGTATTTCAGCTATCATCCTCCCCTATGAACTCATACATTAGGGGGAATTTGTTATAGCCCAAAATGACACATATCTTCTTGTGACCACTTTCCCATGATTCTGTCGCATGTGAAAACTTCCATGATGACACTTCATGAAAGTCACTAAAAAAAAATCTAACTTAGAGGATCCACATCTGGAGTTTTGTAACTGGTTTTGACCTCTTCTTTGCACCGTTAGAAAGGTATCTGAGTCAGCTAAAACTTTCCAGAGTAAACAAAAGTTTGAAAATTCCCAGAAGTACCCTACAAATGAGATTTTTTGATGTATACGCGACTTGTCGTACACAATACCCACGTATTACCTTTATTCGTGACTATTTCCATTGAAAATTTAGGATCATACGTGAGTATTGTTATTGGAACTTGCGTATATCACTTGAATACGCGACTGTTGTCTCTGCAACCCACGTATTTTTCCTATAGATGTAAAAAATGGATGTTTCTTGAATTTTGGGTAGTTTAGGTGGTTATGCAATTGAATCCTTCAGTTGTAACTACTTTGTCTTCGACCCTATCTATTCAGAAACATATAAATAGAGGTATAGAGGTCCATGAGAAGGGACTTGAATATTTGCATTGTTATGCTAGAGGAATTGGGACTCTCATCCCCCCAACTTTTCCCTAGAAGCTATCTCCTTGTGTTGCAGAGCTTGTAGTTTGAGTTCCTTGGAGAAGAGAAGTAGCAGAACCAGATCAAGGTTTGGTGAGGTGCCCAAATTGAAGAGAAGGTATACTTGTACTTATTTTCATGATTAATAAAGATGTGATGTCCTTCTTCTTCCCAATGGCATTGTTCAATGTGTGGTTGAATCTATGTTTATGATCAGACATTTATGTTAATCAGATTAGTATTTCATGTTACTTTGATTATCATTGCTTTACATATGGTCATATTGGTTCGAGGAAGGTATAATTTGTTTTGCAGGTCTCTTGGAGCAAGAGGAGCAAGAAGAGGATTGAAGGGATTCTTGGATCAACCTTTGTTTGGCTAAGGCATGAACCATTCCAATCTCTGAACTTGCTTATATATACTTGTGTAACTATATGCATCTCTCTTTCAACCCTAGTATGTTGATGGCCTCTTAAACCCTAGCCATAGGAACACTTTCCTCTACAGCAATAGTTGCACATGATTATCCATGGTTGAATACATCTACTAACTACCAACTTCCCAAATACCTCATGAGAAGATAGAAATACATGTGAATATTTTGAATGTCAAATCCATCTCCATTAAATCCCTCAACCACTAATTTATCTGCTCATTTTAAAAACAAATGAATTCCACTACTATTGACAATAGATCACCAAATATTTTAAGCTCCATACCATTTCAATTTGTTTAAACCTTCTAGTTATATTTTTCTATGTTATATTTACTTTTCTAGCAGTGTCCAAGGTAATACACTTTCCAAATAAGAAGCAATATCTATAGAATAAGTCAACAACAATGTTTAGCGGGAAACACACTCCAATTTTGTATGAAAACCTATGTCTAAAATTTTGGAATCTTCTATTACAAGGTTGTACGATCAAGCAACAGCCTGTTTTCTAATATAAAATTAGCCTTTTCTATTCCAAAAACACTATGAAAATTTTAGTCTAGACTTCAACAGGAAGTGATAACTTTAATGGTTTCCATTGAAAATTTAGATGATTTTTTA
This sequence comes from Pseudotsuga menziesii, assembly GCA_001517045.1. Lineage (NCBI taxonomy): Eukaryota > Viridiplantae > Streptophyta > Pinopsida > Pinales > Pinaceae > Pseudotsuga > Pseudotsuga menziesii. The sequence goes on along the minus strand of LPNX010038988.1, from coordinate 83,279 downwards.
AAATTTAATGGCTATTTTATTCCTCTTGCTTTTCAAGTATTTATTTGAATGGTGTAACCCTTCATGTTGATATCAAAGAGTGAATCAATTTTGATACAAATTGTTGACAGTTGTTGAAAAGAAAATCCCAATATTAATGCATAATTTAGAGGAGTTTAGCTCTACTATTCAAGATAGATTTGTGTATAGTAGAATTGTAGTGCCTAACAACATGTGAACATGATTTTAATTATTGAATATGATATATGTATTTGAGACACCAAATACATCACTCTCACCTATACATATAGATGCGGGAGCTTCGATATTGTGACAGGTTGTAACATACCCAAATTCCTCATTACTATTTTGGAAAATGGGGTATTGAATTAAAAAAAAAACTAAATAATGAATTCAAATAGCCTCAAAGGTTACTAAAAACCTACTCTCAAGTAAATTCCCTTCAAGTATATCTTCATATAATTAGGATGTATGTTTCCAACTCTTTTTCTTATTCTTTACTATAGCTTTTACACAATACGTTTTGACATAATGCACTTAAACCATAGTATGCTTTACCCGTTAGCACTTAAAATAATATTTACACAATGCATAGTTTAATCACTCTTAACTATTTCATCATTCCTACTATGTTTTTTTCTTTAATTACAATTTACCTTTTTACTAGTTAAAAAAAAATACATTTCTTAGCTCTTGTATGCCCAAGTAAATATTTGGCTCATCATGCAACAAACAACAATCTTTAATCTTACTCTAAATTTATATTAACATAGTTAAATTGAAAATTCTAGTCAACAAGCAACCCTTTAATTTATACTCAAGGTGACAATGTTTATGAACGGGAGACGACTTACTACTCTTAAGGAAACTATGAATAAAAAATGATTATGAATAGCACATCATATTTCGTAATTATACTAAACCTTTATCATAATCTTCAAACTAGGTAAAAATTTCCTTCCATTTTAAGACACATAGAAAATTTCTTACAATTAAAATAATTAATCTTCTCTATGCAACTATGAATAAATATTTATAAAGAACTTAATGGAAAATAATGACATAACAAATATATAACACCCACCGAAACTAAGTAGGATTCAGAAACCGAAGGCGACTCAAATATTGACTTCAACTTCCATCCCTACCTACTTTTTCTCTGCCCGATGTATGTTTCCCACCGAGAAACCTCCCCGGATCCAAGCATGAATCCACTAGGGTAAGAAAAGAAAGAACATATTTTCTCATTTTTATTCAACATTAACAAAAGGAATTTACACCTTCAATAAATAAGCTTGGTTTCATAACCAATAAACGCAACTTCTTAATGCTAAATTCACGTTTATTAATTTAACTCTCATTTCAATTATAAAGGCTCTTGCCAAATTTGTTTTTATATAAAAGAGATTTCAACCCTTATAGAAGATATAAGTGTTTGATGCCAAACCAATAAAGTTTAGCATTTAGTGATTAAAATAATAAAATTTGACTAACAATTTTTTCCCAATGGGGTTGGATCTATCGGTGAAGAGCGAGGATTTTTTCTCAAGTTTGAAAGGTTCAATTGGAATGAAGGCTTAACCCGTAGCCATGGGGACACCTTGAGGTAGTGGTCGAATGTGTTGTTCCACCCAGATAGATTTTCCTAAATGATCTCGTGACCTGTTGACACATAAGTGGATCAAATCCCACTTCCATGTACTTCTAAAAAGAAAATCTTGTGGGGGGAGAAGAGCAAGTGGTAAAGTTGAAATGTTGTAAATGGAAGGTATCATGTTCAAATCCCCCCAAATTGACCCATGCGCCATGGTTCGGGCTCTGAGAATGCGCCTAGGGGTATAATGGTAGCGAAATTCGATCCTTGGGCCTCGTGTCACATGAGTACCATCCACGTCCCCAGTTACTGATTCCCCTTATAAAATAATAAAAACAACAACAATAATAATAATAAAACTCGACTATCTTTCATTTAGATTTAGCCTTTGAGGAGCCATTATATTGTTTGATTCTTAATTTGTAGTTAACAAAATATCACTCTTTGATATGTTTTCAAATAAACACATATATCAAATATATTTGTGTTAATCCTAATGTAGTATCGGTCCCTCAAAACGAGAGACCATTTGCTTACTTTATAAGAAAACTAGTTATTACAAAATTTGAGGAGTCAATTCCCAAGAAGGAAAATATCCCCTTTACAAGAGTATTATCACAAAAATATTTATATACTGAATTTAATACACCAAATAATTGTTAATTATTTATTACTTGGAATACTTACTTTTTAAAAATATTTTGACAATAAAGTCAAAATGAATTTAATGGATTATTATTATTGAATAAATAAAATATTGAGAGGAATCAGAATTGAAGTAATCGTTTAAAGAATGTTTGCTAACCACAAGGGGAAATGATAAATGTCGAAAAATGTTGAGTGAGAACTCAAGTAATGTAGGAGGCATCTTTCCCAAAATCAGGTCAAGACTCTTTGTGGAGTGCTAAAGAGTGAGAGGCTCATAAATGACCAATTCCTAGGAAAAATACTATAAAATAGTATGTCCATAGAACAAGCAGGAGGCTGGCGATGGATGGAGAAATAATATATTGATGCAAAGAGATGGCGCATTGATCGAAAATTTCCCTTGTGGTTTAGCAAACAGGCTCAAGGGTTCTGGAGCATGCAAGACTTGGTTGCTTTAGGAGTTAGTT
>LPNX010038988.1:6923-75407 GCA_001517045.1 Pseudotsuga menziesii | reverse complement strand
CTGTCCATAGTATCCTTGCATAACTATGTGGGAATCCAATGACTGTTTTCCATTTTCCAACTCAAATGGATTGTATCACATTGCATAACTCTGCTACATGCATCCAACAACCCTGCCATGTTCAATTGGTTTGCACGAAAAAAATTATTTTACTAATCCTTCAAAAGCCCATTTATACATTATGTTTTCCCATTAGTATGTGGAATTTGCATTGCAATACATCTCAATGAAGAACCCATTAATCATTCAACTAGCTTGGGTGCCCAATCAGCAATAGGTATCTACAATCTTACATACTTGACACTAATTGTGTTGAAAAACATGCATTGGAGAGATGCTCATATTGTTCTAATACTGCTTCCATAGATCAGCCATGGGGCAGTATTCCTATTAGACTGCATCTTTAGCATATTTCTGTGTAGGATCCACCCTCACATTGGACAATTCACTGGCTACCAACTTCTGTTAGAGATAACATAAAACAAAATCAAATGACTAAACCTATTTTCTAATGATTCCTCCAACCATAACTTTAAAGAGTGCATTCTTCACCTCTGTGAGCAGACCTTTTACCATTTGTGTATTTTGAACTTTTGGCTACATCTATAACTCTAGGATGATTAGAGCTATATAGGATTATTTAGAATATTTTTGTTTCTTCCATCTCATAGCCACCCTTTAAGACCTCATCGAATGGAATTTTCTTCTCTTATTCCCCTTCTCCATAACTTAGAAAATATCAGTTAAGGACCAAGGTTATTTAATACAATTACAGACATAAGATTACAATTACTCCTGTCATTCAAACAATTCCACAAATTAGTTATAATTGGGCAATGGAACTATCCAAACAAATGCGTAAAAAAATAGTAGAAGGAAAATATAATTGCATGCAATGAGAAAATAAATGGTAGTAAAGAAATAAGTAACAATGTATTTAGGTGTATGCCAAAAATTAATACCAGCAAAAGGGCCAATGAGGGAATTTTTTGCATCATAAAGATTCTTCCTTTCCTGCATTCCAAAAGGACTTCATCAATGATGTTACGAGTGATCACTTAGTTGAGATGTTCAATATATCTATGTGTTATATGCAACGAATTGTATTTTGGAAATGGGAAAAAAACACCTTAAGATGGAAGATATTTTAATATAGATATTGCATCGTTATCCTGACAGTTTAGATAGATCAACAATTGTAACATATACTAATACTAAACATGGATTATATTTAGACAAAATAATGGTCAAAAAGTATATTGAAATAACTTTTGCATGGACCACAAATTATGGAAAACATATGGCATATCAATGAGGTGTAGAACAAATGCAATAAGTGTGCACCTCCTTTCTTGGCAAGTTCTAGGTTTTTTCAAGTGTAAAGCTGATGCATGAGGTCCCTTTACTATCTTTCAAAGCTTTTCTAAGGTGGAAATATTATTTGTTGTCAATTTTTCTATGTGATTGGTTCTATTAATGAATGAACAAGGAAAATTAGATAATCACAAATGAAAGGGGCCTATATCCTTGTGAACTTAGAAACTGGATTCTTTGAGTTTTGATTGAAGAATAAAATGTGAGGAAGTCAAGATCAATCAGATTTTCCCTGAGTATTTTTGAAAAACGTACATGCAACAAAGCTATGTTGGCGATACTAATTATAATTTTTGGTACAAATTAATTTGATTTGTGGAGCATGGCACTGTCTTATTTTGCTTTCCCTTTCAAAACATCTATGAACACACTACAAATATTTTCCTGCTGCAATAATTTCATGTCAGGACCCATCAAATAAATATTTGCATATTTATGGAAATAACAAAATGAAGCTAAAAAATACAACTTGAGTAGTTTATCTCAATGTATAAAAACAACAATAATAATGAACATTTTATGGTTGATGAACATTTTTAATTTAACAATGTAAATGACAATAATATTCAAGTAAAATAATCGGTAATTGAAAAACAAAAAAGAAAACTTAGATCAACAACCCTACGACCAAAAAACCGAAAAAAAACCTAAAAAATATTAATAAAACAAATAAATTGAGCTTACCTTCGTGAAGACTTCTTAAGAAGCCTCTCTTGAAAACTCTTGATGATAGACCAACTTAAAGGTCTGAAATTGTCGAGAAGAAATGAAAACAACTACCACAAAATCCTCAATATTTGAAAATAAGAGATCACCTGAGGAAACATGGAGAATCACCACTATGTATATAAGGCCATCGATCACATCAAAATGCTAATTTTGCCTCTGAAATATGAAATTTTTTCCCAAGGATATCTATAACAATTTCCAATGGATGAGTCAAATAGCAATAGTAAAATTTAAACACTACAATTATAGAAATAATTGTTTTTAATGTGTAATTCCTTACCATTCATTAAGCTCCTCTATGTTTCAAGAATAATTTAATATTCTCTATTAAACAAGACCAACCACATGAAGGTGTAAGCTCTTATGGCCCCTCCCTCCCCTCACATCACTCTCAATTCCCCAAACCCAATGCATCTACTTGTAAATAAAAATTTAGTGCAAATTTATTCATTCAATAGCTGAAAAATACTTTCATTAAACCATTCATTAAATGATTCATTAAACCATTCATTCATTCAATAGCTGAAAAAAACATTCATTAAATCATTCATTAAACCATTCATTCAATCAATAGCTGATAAAACCATTGGAACCCTAGCTATGGCCACGACCCATTCAGATTTGATCCTCCAGCAAGGGCACAGGAGAGATGCGTGGGTACAAGAAGGGAGAACAGCCCATTCCAGGGCTTTGGTGCTTCTATCCAGGCTGACTTTGGAAGCTCGAAAAAACAAGAGGGAAGACACCTGCACGCACTGGATTGTGTTGCTGCCAGTTCCTCTTTCTACGCAGTTCACAGTGAGCCCTTTGTCTCCTTGTATTGCCCTAGACTAGACAACACAGAAACTAGCAGATATGAAGCATGAGACGGGAATAGGAGTGGAGGCGGTTCTACTGGTCAACAATAGTTACCTCTAGGTTCAGATTTCGATAGATCTGGTACTTTCTCTTTCTTTTCCCATATGGGTGGTGGTGCCCTATTTTTTTTCCAATATCTGCTCTGAATCTGGAGTCAGGACAGTCATTGACAGGTTTCATATTTTTATTAAATTTTCCTATGGGAAGTCGATTTTGGTGTGGGTTCATGGTTCTGAAATAGTAGAAAATCTAAAAGCTTATCTAGAGCAAAGAGATGGTTTTCCTAGAACCTATTTTTTCTTTCTTCATGAAGGTAAAGTGTTGCAGGAATATTCTAGGTTGACAGATTATCAGATCTGCAAGAACTCAACTATTTTTCTGATGCATCGTCTGCAGGAGGGAGTAGAATGAAAAAGAGGACCCTCCAATCCTTCATCTTACAAGGAAGCATCTCGGCCTAAGGGATCCCAGATAGCCGCCTCATCTTCTCCCCAGAATAGTTCGTATTTTGTTGAAAAGTTGGAATCCACACCACCCCTAGAGATCAAGAATCCATAAGTAAAACAACTTTTCAGTATGCTACAATATGTAGTTGTTATTTGTTGTTTTAATGGGTTTTAGCCCAGATATTTTGATCTACATCAATGGATTTTCACCAATTGGACAACAAATTGTCAAACCCTCTTATTTTCCAAGGGCTTCTTTGTAGTTCAGTTCAAATCTCAGGAAGATTACCAGAAGATGTTATCATCAGGACCTTAGTTTTTGGGGAGAGCTGGGCTCTTCATAACCCCTTTGTTTCCTGAGTTTGATGAAAATGTTGGTAACCAAGATGCCAGTATGGGTGAGGTTGCCAAATTTACCTCTACCATTCTGACATCATTTTGTATTGGAAGACATTGGCAATCTTCTTGGGAGGTTTATAAAAAGTGATAGCGACGGGAAAGAGCAGGGGGTATTTACTTATGCAAGAATTTGTGTGGATATAGATCTTAGCAAAGGTCTCCTTGATACATTACTGCTGAAACATGAACCCTTCAATTGGATTCAGAGTTTGGACTATGAAAATACTGCTTTTAGGTGTAGATTCTGTCATTTGACGGGTCACCTCCAAGACTCATGGCCCCTTCCTAAAATGTTTACTAAGAAGAAAAAGGGGTAGACTACTAACCATAAAAATTGGCAAACATATTATGTTCCGCCTCTAGATGAGGACGAGGAGAGTGACGACGAAGAACAACCAGATCTACAGAAAAATGAGGAAAATGTGATGAAATTTGAATCAGTGGATGCACAAACATTAGAAAAAAAGAACTATGGTGCAGAAACACTAACAAATGTTGTGAAGGCTATGGATGTTTCTTTAAGTGGACTAAAGCATGCACATGAAACAAAAAGTTCAGATTCTGATAAGGAACAAGTTACCGTTCAACAATCAGGGGAGATGGCAGGTAAACAATTGATTGTATTTGCCTCATCGCAGGAAGGATGGACTGAAGTGAAATCAAAGAATATGGGGAAAAAAGGGAAAATAGAGACATATTTTAACCCTTGATTACTATGTCCTATGATGTAATATAGTTTACTTTTTCTTATTCACAGACCTTTGATCTGTTTTTTTACCATGTGCTATGGCACTGGAGCTGATTGCTCGTAATGCATTTGCATCTACAAAATGTAATTTTCTTCACCTAGGCTGAAATAAATTATGCTTTTTTTTTTTTTCAGGAAAAAAAAAGCTGAAAAAACCATTCAGTAAACCATTCATTAAAGCATTCATTCATTAAATAATTGAAAAAACCATGCATGATATTGTATTATAAAAAGAATTACTCAAAATTTCTTCAATCACTTATTTTTTACTTTTCTTCTCTTTACAAAATGAGTAAGAAGAACATCTTCCGGAATTTGTTATTCGGTCTCCCTAGAAGATTGCTCGCCACGTGGATCTTGCAAAAGGGGCTCGAAATTGCCGCAATAATGTGAAATGTTGCATTAATTTAATTTTGTTTTTATAATTACAAGTATTTCATTTAAAAAAACATTACAAAGGTGTTTTGTTTCCTAGCGTGGGCACATAATGTTCTTGATTATCCTATACAGTGTGACCATCTACATGCTCTGCAGTTGAAATATGGAGAAGTACAATTAATGTTCACCATCTGCAATTATCTATACAAAAATGTAGCATATTAATAAATTCATTACCAGGAATTGAAGCATGATCTTCGACTGGTTGGTGTACATCATCGACATTAACGGGATCATTGCTTTCCTGCTCAAAACATAATAAATATTTATGTCAATTGTATATAACAAATAGATTGCATGAAAATTAATAAAATTTCATTAAACTATATAGTTTGTATATACCTATGCACCAGATGGATCACCAGAAGACCATGTATGCCTAGACAAGATTTTTTGGCTCTCAACAACAACTTCTAAGCCATGTTGGAAGCCAAGCTTCAAGTATTCTTAAATGATCACTTCTTTGAATCGGTCAGCCTGCATATTTGCATAACGTCATTAATTTTACATTTTGCGTCGGATTAAAACAAAAATAATTTTCTATTCATTATTTGGATGTAGTATCGGGTTTTCGATACTTACAATTCATGCCACCAAATTCGAATAACCACTGTTGCTGCCTTTCACACACCTAGGAGGGAACGTTGCTGAAATATTCAAGCCACTTGGTGTGCCCTTGGGGGCAAGTCTCGAGTCAAGGCTGTCACCTTTTTCTTGACTTCTCTGTTTAGGAAAACTCCTAACGAGGCCAAAGGGGGTAGACCCTACAAGTTACTAATGTTGGTTACTTAGATGATGATGGTATTAAATGAGTAAGTTTTTTAGGAGTTTTGATTTAACAATTGTAAACAACAGATAACATGATGAGACAATCACAAATAAGCACGATACGACACCTAATCATGTATATATTGAAAGAAATAAAAAGTTGACTAGTGCCTTAAATGGAGCCAAAAATAATTAAGAGTGCTTGCAAGTGTTGGAGTGAATGTTGTGCAATTATATCTTGGTACATTTTAAATTAATGTGAAAAAATGAGTGAATTAAATTAGGTGGGGGGGACTCCAGATATACCTGGGGGGTACTTGGAGTATGTCCAAAAGTAACAACCGCTAAGGCTACCCACAAGGAATGTGTGGGATGGATGGAGACTCTAAGACTATGTTCGTAATACACCTGCTAGGATGTAATAGAGATCGGCACCTAGAGGTCATTGTCTAGTAGTTCCCGCTTCCTTCGGGTATTTTGCCACTGTTTACGGTTTAATCGAGGCGTTGGATTTTCTCCGGCGGTGGTTAATTGGGAAAGTGAATCCTAATTATTCTAGTCACTCTCATTTATTTTGATGCAACTTGACTGATTGGACGAACCACAACCAAGTGCATAGCATACACACTGGAGTCTTGTAAATTTTAGTAAATTTTAAAGAGCGTGTTCTTGTTAAAAAAAAGATCCTCCAGGAATCTCTTTCGGTCCAAGTGGATCTCAATCGGGAAATCAAGGAGGGGTTAATTTTACTGTTTGCATGTGAAAAGTAACAATGAAAATAGAGTCAAAAGACACACACCACAGGTTTTCTAATTAATCCTACCATGATCTTCTTTCACCTTTCGGTTCAATCGGGGATTCGTGGGGTAAGTATTAGTATTACTTTGATTTAAAAATATGGAATAATGACAAATATGATCAAAGTATACAATCCTGCACGAGAAGACTAAGCTAGAGCAAAAAACGGGAAAAAATGCAAAAAAGTGAAACTGACGTGGACGCCCCATAGGGGGGATGGGGAGTGGGATCGAAAGAGCCTACTCGAAGTGGTTATTTATTATTAAAGGTTATAATTTCAGAAAACTAAATACGCTTTGGTCATTTTTATCTAGGATCCAAAGGCTTACAACAAGCCTACAACAAGCCTACCAGTGGGGGAAGCCTCTGGGAAGCTTCAGTTCACCCAAGAGTTGGAAAACAGGGAAAGTCTCCTTCTCTTTTTTGTTAAATCTGCTAAAAACTAGCAATATATTAAAATCAAATGTACCCAAAAACACTTTAAAATTATTTTGGGTCACCACACTAATTACCAAAAATAGGACTAAGTTAAAAATTGTTAAAAAGGAACAATTTAGTTTTGCAAAAAGGAACCAAGGAAAGAAAGCATTCATTGGGATCTTGGCTTGCCTTTTGGGCACTTTCTTGCAGAAATTAAATATTTAAAGAATGAAAAAAGAAGAAAATTCCTTATGAGCAAGCTTTAGATCTATGATTTAGCTACTTGCAAAAAGGAATTTCTTCACCTAGATCTATCTTTAAAATATGATATTCTTTATGAAATTTCAAATCTAAGCAACAAGACTCTTAGGAACTAGATATAACAATGTATAAGAAATTTTTAGAATTAGATCTGAGCATAAGAGGACGAACAAGTAACTGGAAGATTGATTTTAATAAAATGGAGGAAGAGAAGGGTGAAGGGTTTGTTGTTGGATAGATCTGCAAGGGAAACTTGTTAGTGGAATACAGAGGGGCAATGCCTTCACAAAAATGTCGTATGTACAGTGGAGTCAAACTAGATCCATAGCTCGTTCAATCCTTGCCACCTGAAATCTAAACACACAACCTTGCACAAAACCTTATGAGATCTGGATATATATATGAAAAAGAGACAAGAATTACATGCAAATAAGCTTATTAAACATGTATAAGCTAGATCTTCAAACACATATGCTATGAGATATAGAAAAACAAGTAATCTTACTTGCCCAACTACACTCCTATTGATTCAGCTGAATCATTCAAGCCAAAGAAGGTTCAGATGCATAAATTGAGAGAAAAATCGACAACATCAATAGCCGCAAGACAATGCTTATTTCACACACATGAGAGAATTACACCATTTAGCCTCCAAATATTCTTTATTCTAACAATGAAAATATTACAACAGTATTACAATAGCAAGCCTATTCTCTCCAACTCGAACTAACTTCAAGAAGGGAATGGCAGCCTCAATTTATAGCAAAAACAGGCCCACTGGCCCAAAGAGGGCGCAAATCCTGACTGGGAGAGGACCTGGGAGATGATCTGCAGTGAAATGGGTGAGATTTGAAGTGAATCAGGTAGTATGGGTGTGCCACCTCTCACCTAAGGTGCCACCACACCACCTATCGGCTCACCCAATCATCTTGAATGGACAACACAACACAATTCGCCCCATGATGGAGAGAGACGCCCTCCAAACCCCAGTGAACTCATAGAGGAGATGAGAGGGACTAAAACTGAGGCCGATAGAAACTGATTTCAGTCAAATTGATTGAGAATCCACTGATTTAAGAAATTGGATTTACTCCATTATTTAATTAATTTATAATTAAATTAATTAATATTTGATTTTTTTGGATTTTCTTACCTAAGTGATGGAAAAATCACTCAAAACTTAGGAAAAGTGGGTTTATGGGTTTACCGGGTGCTCTGAGTTAGAAAATGAACACCCCCATGACTGAAACTGACTTTTAACCCCACTTTTATTACAAGACTAATTTTTCCATTTAGACTATTAAAAAATAGCCTAAGTTTTGTGGAAAAATTAAAATTAAAAATAAATAAATAAACAAAACCTAGGGGACTTAGCACATGTTCATATGACTCGACCAACATGCCTAGCATGTTTATACATTGACACAAAGACTCTAATAACCTCAATAGGCCTAAATATCAAGCCGACCACCCCAACTTTGGAGGTATTGAGTGAAAAACTCAGAAATTATCAGCCGTCTATTCAACAACCAATAATAACCAAGGGGAAAAACACTCTGGGCTAATTGGATTGACAAATGAGTCTAGGAGACCGAGTATTTTATAGACACTACCATGCTAGAACATTTTATTACAACTCCCCCAACAGGGTATGCACATGTGTTACAAATTTTTTTCGAACAAACTCCAAGAAAAATCCTGGCGGACTTCTGAACTCTAATCATGAACAAGTGTACTTGTTCTACTTCACAGGATCGATTGAAAATACCACCAAGTACAACTTAGGTGGTAACAACCACTAGGACGAAGCTTTTGTTGACCAATTTTATCAAGTATTGCCTTTTCTTCCTTTGATGTGTCTGACAGCCTAATCAAGTGTTGAATTACGTTAGATGTTCCAAATTCGATATAAAAAATAATAAAAATAAGGCTTACCACTACATTGTGGAATGTATTGCATACCTCCCTATGCCTAGTGGTATCTTTCCTTATTTCCTCGGAGCCCTCTCTTTTCCATATTCCACTAGGGCTTTCCACTCCCTTGCATCATTGGAGGGCGCTCATACAGGTCTAGGGTTCTTTTCTAGGAAAACCCTATATTGGTCTCAAATAATCTTCATATGTTTTCCAACTTTCTTTAAGACCTTCACTGTATTGAAGGTATCTTTCCCGAACATGCCAACCAACCAATTAGTCAGCTCATCCTTTAAATATTTTGTCTGTATGACCCACATTGGGCGGATGGTGGGCCTGAATATCTCGAAGGTCAAATCATTTAGATTTTTATAAAATACATCATTTCCTGTAAAACAATCATGCCGTCATTAGTTTAAAAAAAAGATTATCAGTATATTACAATCAAATTATAAAAACAAAATTGAACAATATGCAATTACTTAGAATATTCTCTATCTTTATTGGAACGAGTTCCTCGTTCACCAAAAATGTTGTCACTATTGAACCCATGCTAGTGACACGGGAAGATCCAGGAAATGTTGCTTCAGCATCAGCATTAGTATCAGACTCTGCCTCTACCCCTTCCTCTGCAAAATCTGGTGTGCTTCGGTTAGTAGCGGTTGCACTCTCTGCTGGCCTCGGGGTGTCAAAGAATGTGTGGACAACTGTTAAATCTAAAACACAGGTGCAATATGTGGTGTACGTGGAGTGGTTTGCTCACTGGGCCCAACACCACCTTCACCACCAGTGTGTGGTTGCAGAAAATCCTGTAATACAAATCATTCAATTATAACTTCACAATCATATGAAATTATAAATTATAAATTATAAATTTATAAATGAATTCATATTATGATTCCGCAACTTACTTTCAAGGCCTGCGATCTTTGCATCAATAGTTGAACATTTTCTTTGACCTCGTCTGTCTATGGAACTATGAATAATAAATGAAGCATATCCCCATGAATTTTTTCAAGGTCTCCTGTAGAAGCTTCATCGGGTCTATAGAAGAACCAATGTAATCATCATTCAACAACTCATTTACATCATAATCTATGGACAATCGTGTTGTTGTTCCATAAACTGAATCACTTGTCTACAACAAAAATATATAAAAAATTGCTTACATGTTGAAGCAATAGTCTGAGAAAAAAATTAAATTAACAAAAAATATCTATCATGATAGATTCCTAGAATTACATCTAGGCTTATTTGATTCCTGGACAGTGGTGTGGTCTGATTAATACCCTAGGGACTTTCCTTGATCATCCACGTGCAAAAAAAGTAGACAACATTAGCATAATGAACGCAATTATAAAAACAAAAAAAATACATAAGAAAATAAACATTATGCTACATGTTATATATGTGTACAATTTTGAAGTATTTAAATTGCAGAATTACATTCAGGTTTACATGTTGCCCCAAGGCTGCAATCGTCTCATCAACAGCCGGATGGCTTCCCTGATCAACACTCTGCATGAAATATAGATAATATTGTATAAACCAAACGAATAACTTATTGAAAAACATAACAACATAACTATTTTTACATGTTAAATTTGTACAATGGCATCGATGTATACCTACCGCCTCAAGGCAGGTCTACTAACATCTACCGTGAGGGAGGTTCCCCTGACGGAACACTGCATAGAAAACATAGTAAAAACTACCGAACAAAACCAAAATAACCACTAAAAACATTTAATAACATAACATTTTGAGGTATACATGTTTCCTTGAGGATGTTGTACTCCTCTCACCAGCTGCTGGGGTGATACGCCCCTTATCACCTCCCTACAAAGTTAACATAGGAAATTTAATAAAAAATTATAATTATCTACTAACGAAAAATTTTAAATATGTTAAAATATTTAATAAAAGGTTGGATAAATTGTTGGATGTACCACATCCATACTAACCGTGTTTGTATCTACTCGATTTAAATTGTAATTAATAAACAGCTCTTCCCCTACAACTATTGATTTAATGGCACATACAAAGACACGGTTTCCTTCATGCCCCTCAAATATGCATTTGGGTTGCTTAATTGTAGAAACATCATACTAGACAAAGATAATTTGTAGAAACATTGAATGGTTATATCAATGCTCTCACTATGTGTTATCAAAGGATATTGAGGGCCAACATTAGCGCAGTGCCTCCTCATGGTAACTGTCAAACTACACATTTGATGTGTAATGATGGAATAATTTAGACTTGGAAACCACTCACTTAGTTCTAACTACGATTAGATCACAAGTTGATGTTATGAGGTTGTATAATTGGCCCTTAATTAATATATAACTAGCATACCCCAAAGCGGGGGAAATGAAACACCGAAGACAACATCGATATTTTTTGAAAAAATGAGAGAAAGTTGTGTGTGTAAATAATATAAGTTTATGGGATGAAATCAATTCTAGGAAAATAAGTGAAAATAAGTTACATCAAACTTCTGAATCGCCACATAAGTGAAAATAAGTTTCCTCCAAAAGGATTTTGTATATAAAGTTTTAAAATTTGAAAACATTCGGTGAATAAGTCAGTGCTTTCGCCTCGATCCTTTGAATGCCAATGGAATCTTACAAAGGAAAAAATTCCAAACATACAAGGGGCATAGTTATAAGAGTTTTCCAAGTTTTAGGTATCTTTAGAGAACCTCAAAACCCCTGGTCATGGAGGAACTGTACCTTTGAAACTAAGACCTGACCTAGACGTGGAGAGGCTATACCTTTGAAATTGAAACTTGAACTATGCAAGAAATCAAAATTTATGCACATCATAATTTGCGTAAGAGACACCATTTTTCTTGTCGGCCATTCGTGTGGGTCCTCTTATAATCTCATGTATTGAAGATCATTGAATGGTCAAATAAGGTTGACAGGTGAAGAAAATATTTTGTTTCAAGTTTTTAATATCTGAAGTCAATCTTTGTATTGAATATCGATAGTGTATAGTCAGGATGTTCATTAGTAGCTTGTTGCTTAATTTTCATGACGTAATGGCTACAGAAGCAAACCCCCTTCGACGTACATATTGTAGCTCAGGGGCCACAGTTTTGATAGACGTAACAATTCCATTGAATTTCTTTTTACCTTTTCTCTTCACTACGTAAAGGCAAAGGCATGGTGCCCTTCACTCGTTGTGGATCCCAAAACCATCACGATGAAATGTGGAGGCCCTCTGAGTCGTAAGCTTTGATATATGAAACTGAAAATTACAATCCATCAAACACAAAGTCATTTTCTTATTGTTATATTTCTTTGCAAAATAACTAATATAAATATGAACGCTCATTAGACTCCCATAAACCTTTCTTCAACCTTCATATTCGCATACATTTTTATTTCTTTTTCAAGTTCTGTAACTTCGATTAGCTCCATTAGTAGAGCTCATTTCCAGATTAAAAAAAAAATCAAAATGATGGTGGTGGCATGGCCTGTTGATTTTTTAAATCCCAACCAACCTTCAAATCACCCACGTGTTTTCTAGTGCAATGTCTTTCTGGCTCATCGAGTTTTGGTTTTCATGTGTACAAACCGAGTGTCTGGTGGAACTACATAGTTGTGTTTCAAATGATATGCATGACCGCAAAGTGTCCCATGGAAACTATGAAAGTAGATGGTTGGAACGATACAAGTATGTATGACAAACTAAGAAAGTTCGATAAGAGATGTTGCTGAGAGCTCTTCTCTCATCGACTTTGACGTTGGATAGAAATCATCATTATTGATTATTTATTGCAGCAATCTTCTATAAGTATTGATGATTGGATACATAATTACCATGTAGGGAAATATAATGGTGTTTTTTTATTATCATGAAGACAATGCATTTGACGGTATTCAAATGAGGACATTGCAACTTGTTGATACTGAAGCTTCTCTCTTGGAACACTTTATAATGATGATGAAGCCCCTGAATCTTATATGGATTTGCTTGAACAAACATCCCAAGTCTTCTCTACCTTCCTGGATTCTAATGAGGAATTTAAGGCTTCTACAGGTGTCGGGGAGCACAGCAGAAATATTCTGGAAAGATGAATCACATGTAAATAGAAATTCGTTGTGATAAATTTTGTATGTTTAGTTCATATTAAAATATCTATATGTAAATATCTAGCTTATGGTACATGTAAACATTTTGTGGACATATTGGAAGCAATACACAAAGAAATTGCCTATCTCATGGTCGTCAAACCCGAAGCCAAACGGGATGAAAAATCCTAGGTATTTTCATATGAGGATCTACAGAGCATGCATTACCTACACAAATCAATCAAAGTATCGATGAGACTTTATTAGCTAGTCCTCTTGGACTCTAAGCACGCTCTCCACAATGACGTTCTCCATGTCGGGCCTATTGTGTGCAGAGGAACTCAAGTGACGTACCACCCATATGCCATGGGTCGTAGGGATGCCATTTGGGTTATCAACTACCTCGAATTCAAACCAGAAACATGGTTAAACAAAGGATGGGAATTTTATCGAGCAAAGTCCCTTCAAATTCACAGTATTCCAAGGTGGAGTGCAGGTCTACCAGATATGGAGTTTATTCAGATGAAATATGTTGCATTAATTGTGGTTTCCATGTTCAGATTGAAGCGCCTGGTTGAATTTTTTACTATGGGAAATACAAATCTCATTCACAGCTTGACTACACACATGAAGGGTGGTTTTCCCGTTCTGCTTGAAAATAAGAAGGTTGATTGGTAGCCCTAGTATCCCCATCATAAATTCGTTCGATTCAGGCTTTTTCACTTATAAAATACATTTATAAACAAACCAATCCCCGCAGGTGGGTTATGTAAACAGAGTAACAAAATAGAACCAAAGGCTACCATGGATAAGGGGAAAGAAACACCTCCAACACGTTAGGAAGCAAAGAAACACCTCCAACACGTTAGGAAGCAGAGGTCTAAACAATTGTAATATCACCCTCTGATATTAGCATCTCATATGTAGGAGCATTGATAAATAAGAAATCAACTCTTCAACTCATCCCCACTCACAAGAGGGAAAAAATCCAGCTGAGAAAGTCAACAAATAAAAGGTAGAATAAATTAAGTCCTGGGTACTCAGAAGTCACTTGCTGCAGTTTATCAGTCAGTTATGTAACACATATACATCTGGAATCCCAGCATCCAATGGTGACAACAAATCGCTAGCAGAGCGTAGTTTATACATGTATTATTTCTATATTATCTTGTGCTTTCAGTTCATTTGCATTTATCTACTGGGAAAAATAGAAATCTCATGTTTTCAATTCATTTGCATTGATCTACTGGGAAATTGAAAGCTCGGGATTTGGAAGACACCCGACCTTTCAAAGCTAGGAATCTCTCCTCATCTCCTGATATTTCAATCCCTTGTAACACTCCACTATACAATTTGGCCACAATTTTTTTCATATAAATTTTAACCGTTATTGTGTAAAAAATACTTCCAATTCACCCCAAAGAACATGCTTTCATGCTACTGGAGCCAATTTATGTTCTCCTGTGATATCTCATAGTTTTTTTTATCAGTAGAATCAGTAAACCCCGGTATCTTTCACCGAAGAGACTAGGGTTCGAGTTAGAAGATACTGTGACACTACCACCCACAAGCATGTCGGATGGGATAATCTTGGATGGGGACCAATATTGGTTGGCTGAATTCTTAGCCCAGCGATATCTCATAGTTATCTGAACCTATTTCTCTTGTCATAGGAAAAGGATCTGGTGCAAGTCCTGGATGATGGTAGATAAGAAACCCCAAGGAAAACAACTTCTTAGTTGAAATCCCACAAGAGTCTTTCCCAATTATAATATTAAAAATATATACAAAATGACAAAGTTTTTTATTTATAATGAAGTAGTCTTTGTGGCAATTTTTCCCCGGTTACAAGGGAAACAAATCTCAGATGTGATAAATTAAAAAGTCACTCTGGTTTGGACAGTTTGAAAATTCATATTTAATTTGTTTGGGCTAGACTGTGTTATTTTGGAAAAATATAAGAATAAGCACCCTCGTACACGAATCAATCCCCGCGCTAATAAGTATATATAGTACACGTCTACACGTAGAGTAGCATGCACTTCATAATCGTGTCAATTGGCATTGATTCATTCGTTATTCTTAGTGTTGGGACGCATAAAGTATTACTTCCTCATCATACCATATCACCATAGGAAGAAGAAAGGATCCATCTCCCATGAAAACACAAAGATCTACTCCATGAAGCAAAGGTCAATACTTCCCACATATAAGTTGTATATTGCAGCATTCTGGTTGGGATTGATATGACAATGTCTTTTTTTAGAATGTGTTGGTTTTACGTTAACCAACTCAAAAAATCATGAAAATTGTACCCATTGAATCTATTTTCCAAATGGGTAGGCTGTTCCATCATTTTGAAGAGCTTAGCACGCCATGAATACACTTTCTCTGAGGTGATTTGCAGTTTTCTCATCAATTTTCTGTAGTTACATCAATTCACTCGAAATTTGTAGTGGCATTATTTATGATTTTGCATTGGGTTTATTATCCTTCACTCTCCACGAAAATTGTAACTAATTACATTGATTTATTCTCAACAAATTTATAGGTTTGAAGTAGATCTGTTAAATAAATTCTCCATGTTTTTACCTCTAGATCAATCCCATCCAATGGAAATTTCAGTAGGTAGATATGAGTTTGGATGGGGAGCCTCACCAGATGCATCCATAAGTAAAGAACCCACCAAGAAAAATTATGCCACCACCACCATCAGTCCTGCCCTGATAGCCATTGTTGTAGTTCTAGGAAGTGCTTTACTGGTGGTAAGTTACTACAAGATTTTTTCCAAGTATTGCAGCTTCTCTATGGAGACCTTTTTTCAAGAGGAGACTTAGGAGTTTAGACTATGAAGAGAATATATAAGTCAATGCTTATTCATTGGAAGGATTCCAAGATCCAAAAGGCTGTCAGATAATTACTCAATCATATGGCCTGGATGAAGTTGTGATCGGATCCATTCCTTTGTGCATATTCACTAAAGCAGAGAAGCTCATAGAAAACATGGAGTGTGTAGTTTGTTTGGTTGAGTTAATGAGGCTCTTAGGCTTCTTCTCAAATGCATCCATGCATTCCATATTAACTGCATTGATGTTGGGCTAAGGTCACATGCGAATTGTCCTTGCCATGACGTCCTGAATACGTCCTAGTCTGGAACATTGGATGGCTGGGGTTGTGCACGAAAGTTTTAGATCAGAAGAATCAGGTGCCACTGGAGCTAGAAATAGTGTAGAACAAATGAATAATATGGATTTTCAAGAGTGTGGGGATACAGGACTGCAACGCACAGGCTTAGATTTGGAAACTGAAGGCTTTAATGAGTATGCCGATGTGATTAATGCAAGAAGTATAATAATGTAAGTAGGGGAAGATGAAACTATCGCAGGTGCTAAGGGAGACCCGGAAAACATCCCATTATCTGAATTATTTCCCACTTTATAAAGATCATATTTCCCACTACTTGGACTATAAACAAGTAGTCAAAATATTAAGAATGACTAAACAAGAAATAAAAAGATTAGTCTGTTGAACCAATTCATCATAATATTATGGATTCTTGAACAATTGATCAATATATTATTACTGTCGATTGATATTTTTTTAAAACAGGTAGGATATTTTCTTCATCGCATTTTCTCACCTTGCAAGCTAGACAGAAGAAGAGATAAGGTTCATGTAATCTCCTTTCGCAGGTGCCGCGGATATTCCCAAATCCTTTAAAAGGCCGAGTCTAAGGCCTCTGGTTTAAAAACAATACCTTTGCACTGTTCGTAGTGTATGCTTGCAAGAACAGATAAATTTCACAAATTTTAGTCGAATTTATACTTCAAGACTTCAAATATGCTCTGGATCCGTAAAGTAACGAAGCTTCGAGTGCTTTCTGTGAATTTAAGTCCGTCTTCATGTGTCTCACCTGAACATATGAGCAATCAATCAATTTCTCCATGTTGTCAAGTCTGGTGACATTGTGATAGACATATCTATGAACCTGTGCGCAGGGAGTTTGTCATTTCATTTCATTTATTTTCAACAAATACAAAGCAAGATAATCGTTGAATTACAGATACAATTAGAGCATAGGAGCAGATTTATTTTACCTGCAGCAGTCAGTGGTTGTGTTGAGCAGATGTAACTTCGCGGAGGACACGAAAGACAGGTGGTTGTTGGACGTTGCAGACATTCATGTATACATGGCAGTGGGTTTTTAATGATTCTAGGACACGAGGAGGCTCCTCATAGGACATCAACAAACGCCGAAGCCTGTTGAGGAACATCCCCTTAAATAACACCTTCAGCATAATAATGGAAAGAAATCGCTCTTCACCTATTACTTCAAAAGGCCATTCAATAATTTAAATAAATTCTTTTTGAAATCATCCTTTCACCTATTACTCGAAGTCGTCATTCAATAATTTAAATGACTTTTCTTTGAAGTTATCCTTTCACCTGTTACTTCATTTGGCCATTCAAATTCAATAATTTAAATAACTTCTTTTTGAAGTCATCCTTTCACCTATTACTTGAACTCACCATCCAATTATTTTAATAAATTTTCGTTGAACTCATCCTTGAACTAATTTTTTAATTGACGAAACATATACGAGGTTGTAAAAATCAATGTTCAATTACTAAATAATTGAAATAAATGGCGTTTCAACTATTAAATAGACTTACATGTTTTCTATAATTATTTATTTTGAATTTTGAACTATATGTACAAAATCAAATTGGAGAGTACACTTGTCTCATGCTCCCCCAATCTATATGGAAAACGTAAGCATGTCAAGCACATTAGCACATGGAGGAGTTTATTAGGAGTTCGGACAATTTTATCAAGAGTTCGAACAATTTTATTAGGATTTCAATTGTAACACAAACGCGACACATTAACAACTCTTAGATGCCAAATGTAGTTTGACTAAGCCTTATGCACATTAGCTCGACTCCCAATTTCCAAATGGAGTTCCACTCTCACCTGGACTGCACATTACCATGCCACTAAGTGCATTTATTACATGAGTTTAGAGTAATTTATTAGGAGTTCACAGGAGTTTATTAGACATTTGAGTGCCACACCAATTGCACATTACTTCAACTCCCAGCTGTAAAATGCAGTTTAACTAAACCTTGTGCACATTAGCTTGACTTCCAGATCCTAAGCAGGGTTCCAGATTCACATGGACTGCACATTACCATGCCATTAAGTTCAATTATCACATGAGATATTTTTTATTTTTTATTTATTTTTTTCCAACTACCACAAAGTGCATTTATCACATGAGTTATTTTGGATTTTTTTTATAATTGTTAATTATGAATTTTGAATGACTCCCATAGAATCAATCTAGACAGTATACTTGTGTCATTCTTGTCCATAGATGAAAAAGTATAGATGATAGTCCACCCCAAAATTCTAAGATATAAACACCTTTGGTGTGATAAATAGAAAATTAAAAAAAAAAAAATAGATAACAATAATATTATTCAATTATTATATAACTTCAATGATGGTTGATCATTTTTCATGCATGGTTTAATTAAGTCCATGATGGTTGACATACCCAGGAGAACATGGTTGACCATGGTTGACATAACGAGGAGAACATGGCCAACCATTTTCTTTTACCATGTTAAGAAACCATATTAGGAAACCACAACCACATTTTAAAAAGTGATTGATTGACTTTGAAGCATGGTTGACTTCAATCCATAGTGACTTACAAGAAAGGTTGATTTCAATCCATAATTGAATTTTAAACAAGCCTTTTATTTTGAACCATGGTTGATTTCAATTCATAGGTGACTTTAAACCATAGCTAAATTTTAAGCAAGGTTGAATTTGAGACATGGTTAACTTCCATCAATATATAAAAATAGTTCAGGATTGACTTTAATCCATGGTTGACATCAATCCATGGTTGAATTTAAGAAAACATTGACATCAATTCAAGGATGAATTCAAGGTTAAATTTAATCCAATGTTGACTTCAAGGTTAATGTAACATACCCAATTACCACCTTACTAATTTGGGAAAATGGGATAAAATTTTCCCTTTAACTTTGTCTCAAACATTCAATCCTGTTACTCTTAATGAATATTAAACATGATAAGTACAACACATTTCCTTTAATGGATTTAGTATCTTTAAACATAACTCATTTTGATAAACACAAATTCTCTTATAATAATATATTATTCCTTTAAGGTATGAATTAATATTTAAAGGAGTTATAACTTGATTAAAATTAAGGTGTCTTTCCTCTCAAAATAAAAAAATACATTCTAGTATCTAACACTTGTACTTACACACATAAATATCCTCTCTTATGTTTAAGAACAATACATCACATTAAGTTACTTTCCACTTTGCTATTTAATAAAGAAAAACTTAAGCTTAACTCCTTGTACTAATGAATGGAACATTCATAATATTATTAAACATGATAAGTACAACACATTTCATTTAATGGATTTAGTATCTTTAAACATAACTCCTTTTGATAAACACAAATTCTCTTATAATAATATATTGTTCCTTTAAGGTATGAACTAATATTTAAAGGAGTTATAACTTGATTAAAATTAAGATGTCTTTCCTCTCAAAATAAAAAAATACATTCTAGTATCTAACACTTGTATTTACACACATAAATATCCTCTCATATGTTTAAGAACAATACATCACATTAAGTTACTTTCCACTTAGCTATTTAATAAAGAAAAAATTAGGCTTAACTCCTTGTACTAATGAATGGAACATTCATAATATTATTATCTAAACATTTATATTTAAGGTTTCCATAATTAAAATATACAATATATATCCATCATAAACAAGAGTAATCAGTTATACCTCCTTGAAGGACTTATTACTATAAAGATAAGTATAATATTATGACTTTTATTCACTCTCAAGGTTAATCATGCCGAATGTAATGTAAGGTACCTATTACCAATCAACAAGAGTTGTCCCAATCAAAAGACTTTGTTCATAGACATTCAAGATCACATCATTACTACATTATCTCAATCATTATCAAGTGGAAGTATTCATTTCATCTAATCGTACAAATATATTTGTTAAACGATACATGTGAATCACATCGTTTTATGTAGCACATTGATTAATAATTACCTTACAACAACATAGAATTTACTCGAACCTAGGTAAACGTGACCGACTAAAGGCGACTAAAGGTTTGACTTCGACCTTCCTCCCAACCGTTTGGCTCTCTGTCCCGCTTAGGTTTTCTCGCAGAAAGGCCACCCCCAAGCCGAGCCATGAATCCACTAGATGAGCAATTAACATAATCTTTTACTCAAATTATTTAACATATTTTTAACGTCAACCCACCACCATGGTTTAAATGTAAATTTGATTTTTAACAATAGGTTTGACAATTTTTAACTTCTAAACAAAGAAGTTTGATTATTATATTAAGATAATAAAGTTTCGTGCTCTTAAACTAAGTAAATTCCAATCTCTTAAAGTATGGAGTTCTCTTCCCTTTCATTGTTCAACAAAAGAGATAAGACATTTAGGTGACTAAACGTCCTCAATAATAATGCTCTTAATTTTTATTTTAATACTCAGTAATAAAGCTCTCTTGTTTTCATATAAAGGTTGAGTAAGACAGCTCCCTTTTTTAATTTGTGTCAGATTTCTCTTTTTTAATGGTTAACTAAGACAATAATTGGGTTGGTTTGTTAAATTATAAAACTACTGGTCTAATATTAAAAGGTGAATTATGAATTGTCACCGTTCCAAGACAGATTCACTCTGGAGTTTTAACTAGAATTAAATGCAACCTGAAACCATAAGCTTTTCAAGAGAGACTCAACGATATATAAAGAAAACATATTCAATTCTAGAGTCTAGAGGCAAGAATAGTGGTACGTTCTTTTCGTTTAGACTTTAATCTAAAATTATACTTATCCATAGTAAATAAAACATATGGTAAGGCATCAACATTTCAACCAAATTAATACTCGGTATGTACAAGATTTCAACATAGGTAATTAAAGTAATAAAAAACAATGTCAAAAGTAACACCATTTCTTTTTTTTAATGCAAACACAGATGATGGAAAAATATTAAAGAGATTCAGTTCTCTCCGCCCTTGGATGAAGACAGACATATATATATATTAATGAAAAAGATTATTGGATGTGTGTAAAATGCAGTAACTACCGTTTCGGAACTACGTCAATTTTTTTGTTGTATTCTAAATCTTAACCATACTTAAAAGATCAAAATCTGCAGTCCTACAATAACAAAACTAAAGAAAACGTATCAGTGGAACAATCCTCTCTTTTAATGATGTCTTTACCATTTAAACATAACAAAAGAAATACAAACGAAAAACTAAACTCGTGTCAAAAGAGAAAATTGATCCTTTACGTAGAGATTGTTTTTTTTTTTTAAATTTATGTATGTATATTAGATTTGTTTATGTTAAAATTTTATATGTTTAGCTAGATATCATTAGTATTCAATTCAATTTCACAATAATAACATATGTAGGATCAATGCAAGAAACACAATCACAAGAGAGACACAGATTTATCCTCGGAAACCCTTAAACGAAACTTCCTTTATATAGATGTATAAAGGGTACAAAGATAAGACCCCAAATAGGTGCTCCTTCTCCTTATATATATATATATATATATATATATATATATATATATCCTATGTGTTATACACAAGTGAGTGCGTGTGTTCAAATGAGGAATACACCTCCTCTATTTATACTCTTTTTTCCACTTGACTTTTTCCCTAACAAGAGACCCCAACAAACTTACTGGGCCTATTTCACCTAGGAATACACAAAACAATATTATATTATATTTTGGAGGGTTCTATTAACCTGACTTACAATTGAGGTTTTACCTCATGACTCAATCATGACCAAATACAATAGTAACATCCCGACAAAGGAATAAATCATCTCTGATAGGTTACATCAGTAAAATACATTTAGAATATTCTTCGAAGTTACAATATGTCAACACTCCCCCTTAACGAGAAGAGTATTCTACTGACAACAACAACAACAACTGTAGGAGTAAGGAGAGAGAGCATCCGCAACATCATCGAGGTGATACATCTATACGTCATTGGAAGTTTTCAACAATCATCAGCTACTGGAACGGTTACTAGTACATATTCAACATCTTCAGTACCGGAACATCATCTTCTACAACATTGAGCCTTCATCTTTGATCTTCATCTTCTACAGCACTCGATCACTTGATCCTTTGCAGCAACACTTGATTAGTCTTCATCTTTGATCTTCATCTTCTGCAAAACTCGATCACTTGATCCATTGCAGCACTCGATCGCTTGATCCTTTGCAACACTCGATCGCTTGATCCTTTGCAGCAACACTTGATCTCTTGATCAACATCATCATTAGCAACAACATAACCGGCAGCACACATGATCCAGTTACAGGATGATCAATCCCTATCACTTTTGGACATAGGTCCAAGGATGATGCAATCCCGAACCACTTATTGGATGGTCAATCCCTATCACTTTAGGAAATAAGTCCAAGGACGATGCAATCCTACAACCTTCTCAGAGACAAAAGTCTATGGATTCAATTACGGGATGATCGGTCCCTATCATTTTAGGACATAAGTCCAAGGACAATGCAATCCCATCACCTTCTCGAAGGAAAAAGTCTACGGATTCAATTATGGGATGATTGATCCCTATCACTTTAGGACATAAGCCCAAGGATGATGCAATCCTTTCACCTTCTTGAATACAAAAGTATACGGATTCAATTACTGGGTGATTAGTCCCTATCACTTTAGGACATAAGTCCAAGGATGATGCAATCCTATCACCTTCTTGGAGACCAAAGTCTACAAATTCAATTATAGGATGATCGATCCCTATCACTTGAGGACATAAGTCCAAGGATGATGCAATCCTATCACCTTCTCAGAGACAAAAGTCTATGGATTCAATTTAGGACTAATGTCTAGGGATGATACAATCCCACTGCAACACCATCGATTTACTCCCCCTTTCAAGGAGGTTCCACATCATCGACCTACTCCCCCTTTTCAAGGAGGGTCCATATCATCAACCTGCTCCCCCTTTCTAAGGAGGGTCCATATCATCAACCTTCTCCCCCTTTTTAAGGAGGGTCCATATCATCAACCTGCTCCCCCTTTTTGAGGAGGTTAAATAACATTATCATTCCTCCTTGAGAGGAAATTCAGTAGCATCATCATCATCATTCCTCCTTACAAGGAAAGTATACAACATCATCATCATGGTTCCTCCTTACAAGGAAAGTCTATAACATCATCATCACTGTTCCATCTTACGAGGAAAGCCTACAACATCATCATCATTGTTCCTCCTTATGAGGAAAGTCTACAACATCATCATTATTGTTCCCCCTTATGAGGAAAGTCTACAACATCATCATCACTGTTCCTCCTTATGAGGAAATTCTTTTTGGACTACACCAAGATTGTCACAGAAGTATTGAAACTTTACTCGAGATAGAGGATTGGTCAACACATCAGTAACTTGCTCATCAGTACTTACATACTAGAGCTTTATATCTCCCTTCTGTACCATGTCCAGTATATAGAAATACTGGATTTGTATGTGCTTCGACTTGTCATGGAAAATTGGGTTCTCCGTCATCTGTGTACAACTCAGGTTGTCACATAGAATCATTGTGGTATCCAGCTCCAGATCAAATACACCTAACATCAACTTCCAAATCCATATGGCTTCACAACTAGCAAGACAAGTTGCTATATACTATGCTTCAGTTGTGATGAGAGCAACACTGGACTGCTCCCTGCTAAACCATGAGATCATGGCGGATCCCAGCCAATAACATCCACCTGAGGTGCTCTTCTTGTCTGAGGTACATCCAACCCAATCTTCAAATGCATAACCATACAACCTATAGTCATGATCTCCATCATAGTATAGTCCAAATCCTATCGTATCTTTCAAGTACCTCATCACATGCTTTGCAGTGATCAGGTGAACACGCCTAGTTTTAACTAGATACTAATTCAGGGCGTTCACAGAAAAGCATATATTTGTCCTAGTATTCATTAGATATATCAATGACCCAATAATATATCTGTACTTGATAGGTATAACTCCCGATTCAATATCATTCCAATGCTAATGCATTCATTTATACATTTCAGGCGATGGTTGACATTCCGACCAGCCTATTCATATTCCTACATGTAACTGTTCAGCTTCCTATTATTTATTTACAATAATCCCTAACGGATTATATTGTAACAATCCCCCTCTTAATCCGAAGGGGTGTTCGTAAGTCCGAGCATGTTTCTAAATCTTTCAAACTTTTCTCGTCCAAGCGCTTTGGTGAAGATGTTTGCAATTTGATCATTTGTGGAACAATGTCGAAGATGGACTGTCTTGGCTCTACATGATGTCGAATCAAATGATACTTTGTGTTGATGTGTTTGGTTCGATCATGGAATCTAGGATTCTTAACCAACTTGATTGCAGAAGTATTGTCGATCAATAATGGTGTGGAGTCCTCTTATTTTTCTTGCAAATCTTCAAGTATCTTCCTGAGCCATACTATTTCTTTCGTTGCTTCAGCTGCAGCCACATATTCTGCTTCTGTTGTTGAATTTTCCAGAACTGACTCTTTGCGTGATCTCCATGAGACAGCTACTGATCCAAGACTCATAGTGTATCCAGAAGTTGATACTCCTGTCTCCTTATCGCCATCAAAATCTGAGTCTGAGTACCCAATAAGTTTGAAGTCATCCACTTTAGAGTACTTGAGTCCAACATTTTGAGTCCCCTTCAAGTATCTTAGAACTCTTTTTGCAGTTGACCAGTGTCCTTCACAAGGTTTATGCATGAACCTTGAAAGTATGCCAACAACATAAGAAATATCTGGTCTAGTTGTTGTAAGATAGATAAGGCTTCCTACAAGTTGTCGATACTTGGTCGGATCCTCAAATTATTTTCCTTTGCTTGATGTGAGCTTCATTTTATGTTCCATTGGAGTAGATATAGGGTTGCATTCTGTCATGCAAAATTTGTTTAGTAGTTCTCCAACATATTTTTTCTGAGATAGGAAAATATACTTAGGATGTTGAGTGACTTCAATTTCTAAGTAATAGTGGAGATGTCCCATATCTATCATTTCAAAGATCTTTTTCAAATCTTTCTTTATGGATGCTATATATCTCTCATTGTTCCCTGTCATCAAAAGATCATGTACGTACACCACAAGATACAAAACAGATCTTCCAACTTTCTTTATAAATAGTGTTGCATCATCAAGATCAAAATGTTTGAAATTTAACTTCAAAAGATGCTCCGTTAACTTTTCATACCATGCGCGAGGCGCTTGTTTTAGGCCATACAAGGATTTGACAAGCTTGCATACCTTTTGTTCTTTTCCTTTCACCACAAAGCCTTCTGGCTGAGACATGAAGACATTCTCTTTCAAGTCTCCATTCAAGAAAGCAGTCTTCACATCCATTTGATGAACTTTCCACCCTTTCTGAGCAGCTAAAGAGAGTAAGGTTCGGATGGTAGCCCATTTTGTTGTAGGAGAAAAAGTTTCTTCATAGTCAATTCCTTCTTTCTGTGCATAGCCTTTTGCTACAAGCCTCGCTTTGTGCTTATCAAGTGAGCCATCTGATTTGTATTTGTTCTTGTACACCCACTTGCAGCCAATTGGTTTGGTTCCAACTGAAGGGTCAACCAGCTTCCAAGTTCCATTCTTCATGAGTGCATCATACTCATTCTGCATAGCTTCTTTCCACTCAGCTCGAGTAGAAGCTTCTTCAAAGGAAGTTGGTTCAAAGTTAGCAAATAAATTAAATTCACAATCAAATGATACATCCATCTCATCACTTGAATTATTTGCTTCTCCTCCATGTCTTTTCGAACTTCTCGTTCCTGTCTTTCCAACTTCATCCTGATGGACACTTTCAAGTGTCTTTGTGACCCATTTAGGAATCTTCCGTGATGGTCCTGGTTGATCAGCTGGTGGTGCTTCATCATTGATTGAGAGTCTTTCAATTCTCTCAATCACGTCATCCAGTTGAATCTCTTGATTAGGTGAAGTAGCAGGAACTTCTTCATAAGGGGGAGTTGGTGCTTCATATGGAAATTCCAAAGGTTGATCCAAAATAGGAATCTTCCCTTCAAGGTTTGGAATTTCATATTCATTTTCAGAATATGTCTTTGGATGAGGATAACTTTCCTAATGATCAAGTTGTCTCTCAATGGACTGGTCATTTTTATTAGTTTCAAGAAAAATGACATCTCTGGAAATAACAAATTTCTTGTTTACCTCATCATACAGACGATATGCCTTGGAGTATTCTTCGTACACCAAGAAAATGCATTTTCTGCTTCGAGCACCAAGCTTGTTTCTTTGCTCCTTTGGAATCAAGGAATAACAGGTGGAACCAAAAACTCTGAGATGCCTGACTGAAGGGAGATGGCCAAACCACATTTCATGTGGAGTCTTGTTATCAAGAGCATTTGAGGGACTTCTGTTCCTCAAATATGCTGCACATTTTACTGCATCACCTCAAAACATTATTTTTACATTCTTGAAAAACATCACAGAGTGAACCATATTCATTATGGTTCTATTCATTCTCTCTGCTACACCATTTTGTTGAGGATTGTAGGGAACTGTAGTCTGATGTGCAATTCCATGTTGGCGAAGATAATTTTCAAAAGCATTTGAAGTGTATTCTTTCCCATTATCAGTACGAAGTGTACCAATTTTTTATTGTGCTTGTTTTTCTATCAATGCATGAAAGTCTTTGAATGTTTGAAATGCTTCTGATTTTGTCTTTAAACAGTAAATCCAGCACATTCTTGAGTAGTCATCAACAAATGTCATAAAATACTTATTCCCATTTGCAGAAGGAGTTGGCATTGGGCCACACAAATCAGAATGCACTAACTCTAATTTCCTACTTGCTCTGAAATTAGATTCATGGAATGGCAGCTTACTATGTTTCCCTAATATAAAAGCATCACATTTGTTCTTCTCTTTAGGAATGGTTGGAAAACCAAATACACCATTCTTTCTCAACAAACGAAGACTATTATAATTTAGATGACCAAATCTTGCATGCCATAATGAACTAGAGGATAAATTACCTTCTCCATGCTGAGAGAGGTAGGCATAGTTCTGAATTCTTGCAGATGAACCCTTTAGTTTCAGCAGCTTCCCATCTTCGTATCCAGTCATGATGACTTGGTTGTCAGAGGACTTTCTTATTTCAATGATTCCATCAAACATGTGGATGGAATGGCCTCGCTGTCGAATCTCCACCACGGACAGCAGGCTTCTCTGCAACTCTGGAAGATAGAGAACATTCTTCAACAAGAAATCAAGGAATCCAAGAATCTTCAGTCGAATGGTGCCCATTCCCTTTGGTTTAAGGCTTGACTTATCTGCAAAGTAAACTATGCCATCTATTGTTTCATTAATTTCTTCAAAACAGTATTTTCTAAATGTCATGTGTGATGTTGCACCAGTATCAAGCAGCCAACAATCTTTGTAAGATGAAAGAGAAGTCATTTCATTAATTCCAAGATTACAATGTGCAACAATTCAAGAATCAGAAGATTTACTAGCATCTTGGTCATCTTTCTTCTGGTTATGTTTGTCTTTGATGGAATCCCATGAATCCCAACACTGATCTGATGTGTGCCCAGTCTTTCCACAACTCTTGCACTGCAAATCTGATCTTTTGTTTCTGCCCCCTCTGCCTCTGAAGTTTCTTTTTCCTCTGCCTCTCTCTTTGCCAAAGAGAGTGACACCAACTACAGATGCTATAGATTGCATTTTTACAAATTTTAGTGTAATTTATAATAATGAACTTGATATGACCAAGTAGAAATAGAAAAAATAATAACCTTGCAGGTCTACAGTCTCTGCCAAGGTGATTTACAATCTTAATATCTCAACTTCAAGTTTTAAAGTGATACAATGACAGTATCAGTTCGAAGCTTCAGTAAACAGCTTCAGAAGATAGAAATTAGAATGCAGCCTTCAGGGTCTTCATGCAATGGGTAATTCCGCCAACAATCTTCATAGTACAACAGCTTAGCCAACGAGATTTTATAAATATTTCTCAAGCAAACAAACAAAAAACTCTGCACAGGTTTGTTTGTTAAACTCCAGAAAACTATAACTTCGATTATCCAGCTTTATTTCACTGCGCATTGGCTTTCAATCTTTCACCAATTCACAAGAGCAGTATCCTCACACAGCATGTGCTCTTCTAGTCGCATCTTCAGAATTGAAAGAGAAAGAAATGCAGTAATTCTAGGTTTATACATTTCAGGATTACAAAATCATACACGGCAGCATATATCTTCCACCGAAGTCTTCTATATATCATATATATTAGTCACGGTCCCTTTTACTCAATATAAATGAAAAATACTTGCCGACTGTTCCTTTTACATCCATGCACAGGAATTAGGGTTTTTTTATTTTATTTTATTTCAACAAACAAAAATGTTTTACCTCCCCTTAGCTGAAGACAATCACCAACACCGTAGCAGTCTCCACGCTGGCTGCAGTAGAACAATTTTACAATTTTGCAACATCAACAATCTTTATTGCATTCACCGAAAATAGGGTTTAAGGAGCTTGCAACTCTCCACTAAGTATGCATCTACCCCACAGCTTGCAGCTTCAATGGTTGAGATCACCAGGCTCCAAAGTAAGGGCATAGTTCAACACAGGAGTCAAAGTTGCAACACTCATGGTCGTTGCAGCTCCAATTGCAGTCACAATCACAGCCTTCAATATATATAGTTGCAGCGCCTCAGCTGCAATCTAAGCAACTCTCTAATGGTTCAATGCAAGAGAGAGAGCTCAGAGAGAGATGAGAGGACACAACACTTAGACAAACAGGTTCACAACTCTTAAACACGCAACTCATTCCAATGTTGAGTGGAGTCAATGAATAAGTGAAGTCGCAACAACAATATTACATAGCAGCACTATACTCAATGAATACCAATCACGAACAATCTCTCATGTGGCAGAAAATCGCACACAGACAAGAAAGTAACTTAATTCACAAAGTAGGGTTTCACCCTTTGCATTCTCCAAATGCAAGACACAGGATTGTCTACGAAATCAAGCAGCTCTTCATACTGGTAGTCACGATCAGTTTTACAAGAGATATCAACGCATATAATCAACGCATATGGACGCAGCATATATAACTCACATCTCAACACATATATTTATCACGCAGCTTATCTAAACTCATAGCTCCAATACACAAAATTAGGGTTCCCACAGACGGCGCCATCTTCACTATATATCAGTCAATATATTTTGCAGTCATGGTCCATTTCAACCAGCAAGAAAACGGTTTACCTCCATGCTATTACCGCAGTCTTCAACAGGCTCCACGCACTGCTTCACTCACAGGCTCCACGCAGTAGTGACCAACCAATTGAACTACACGCACTGCTTCACGCAGGCTCCACGCACAGGCTCCACCGATACTACACACTCAATGATATCAAGGCACGAGAATGCAGTCAACTAAGTCGAGAATTTTAGAGATTAGGGTTGGTGTGGAAAAAATTCTCCATACACATTAGGTTTGCAAATGTGCGAGTAATGACCAAAATTGGTAGGCACAAATATCAGAACAGGAGCAGTGGACTGCAAGCCAATGTAAGGCTCCACTCAGTCAGAATCGTACTCCACGCTCTTGAAAAAGAACGGTCTCCACGCAGGTCTGAAAGGTACCAATATGAGAGGAGTTATACCAATATGTAGGATATATCAACGTGCATATACCAGTCTTCATCGCATATATCAATGCATATATCAGTCACAATCTGATAGGTCTTCAAATACAACTTCACACAGACAGCCCCCACGACTCCTCCAACGCTGGTATTCTTTCTCAACGCAGTCTCACTGCAATCACAGGTCGCAGCTTCACAAGGAATGCAGAATTAGGGTTAGGGTTAGGTATTATGAAATCCACATATAATATGGCAAGAAATCGTTCTACCTCCACACAAGGAGAACGCCCACACACCATAAGCTGAGCACAGCTCTCAATGCATAGCGCAGGCCTGGACTAGTAACGCACACAATGAAGTATGCAGGCTGGTAGGAGAAACGCATGCAAATGGAAGACTGACAGAGTAGACAGTTTGGAAATGGACTGGCAAGCAGAATGCCAGGACTGAAATGCAACAGGCAGGAGTTACGGCAGGCAAATAGCCAAGCTCTGATACCACTGATAGGTATAACTCCCGATTCAATATCATTCCAATGCTAATGCATTCATTTATACATTTCAGGCGGTGGTTGAGATTTCGACCAGCCTATTCATATTCCTACATGTAACTGTTCAGCTTCCTATTCTTTATTTACAATAATCCCTAACGGATTATATTCTAACAGTATTGAGTCACATCCACTAACTCTGATGATTCATCAGACAACAACTTTAGGTTGGTATCCATGGGTGTGTTCATGGATTTCCAATCCAACATATCAAATCTTTTTAATATTTCCACAGCATACTTTCTCTAGTTGAGAAAGATTCCTTCTATCCTCTGTCATACTTCCAAGCCTATAAAATAGTGCATCAATCCAAGACCTTTCATCTCGAATTCTTCAACGAGCTTCTTCTTGCATTCTTCAATTTGTTTCTCATTTCCTGTCAGAAATAAGTCATCCACATATAATAATAGTATGACATGTTCATCATCCATAACCTTAAAGTAAAGGTTAGGGTCGGCTTTACTTTTGGTAAAGCCCAAGCACGTCAAGGATCTATCTATCATTCTGTACCAAGCTCTAGGAGCTTGCTTCATTCCATACAGAGCCTTCTTCAACTTACATACGTAAGTTCGTCTATCTTCAACTTCAAATCCTTGTGGTTCTTCTATGTACAGTTCTTCCTCAATAACACCATTTGGGAAGTTTATCTTCACATCCATCTTGTGTAAATTCCACTTCATCATGGATGCAAGTGCCATGATGGTTCTAATGGAAGTGTACCTTGCTACTGGCACAAATGTCTCTTCATAGTCAATTCCCTCTTTATGAGAGAATCCTCTAGCCACAAACCTTGCCTTGTATTTCTCAATACTTCCATCCGCTACATGCTTTATCTTGTAGATCCATTTGGAAGATACCACACTCTTGCCTTCGGGTTTGGGAACTACATCTCAAACATCATTCTTCCTTAATGATTAGTATTCTTCCATCATTTCTTCTACCCATTCTTTCTTCTGTACAACTTTTTCATAACTGGTAGGTTCTTAATCTACAAGATCACACATCAAAGCTACATAACTGGAGAATGGATTTGATCTCTTGCTTACCCTTGTGGAGCCTTTTGGAGCTCCATACTTATCTACTTCTTGTATGATTTCTCTTACCCAAGCATGTTTTCTCTTTCGTGATATATTCATAGTAGGAGGTTCGTGAGGTTCTAGCATATCATGGTCCTCTGAAGTATCATTTTCAAGGGAGGGTGCAACTTCTATATTTATGGGAGGTACATATTCTTCAGTTGCTTCTTCATCAAATTTTAAATCCCTATTGATATCCATGTGATGGAATCTAGGAATCTATATTCTAAAGGATTTGGAGACTTCACAGTATCCAACAACTATTCACTTCTTTTCGGAAGGTCCAACTTGGTTATCTTTTCTTTTGGAATGTGAATATATACTGGACAACCAAATATTTTGAGATGTCTTACTTTAGGATTCTTTCCTGTGAAAATTTAATTAAGAGTCTTGAATCCAAGGGCACTATGAGATATTCGATTTTGTAAATAAAATGTTGTTCTTGTTGCTTCATCCCATAGATGCATAGGAATACCTTGATCATGTATCATTGTCTTCACTACTTCCATAATGGTCATATTCTTTCTTTCTGTGACACCATTCTGTTGAGGATTGTAGGGAGTGGGAAGTTTCCGCTTGATTCCAACTTCTTTACAAAAGGATTCAAATTATTTTGAAGTATATTCTCCACCATTGTTTGTTCTGAGTGTTTTGATTCTTCTTTCTGACTGTTTCTCTATCAAGGCTTTGAATTCCTTGAATTTTCTGAATACGTCATCCTTTGTTTTCAAGAAATATATCCATGTCTTTCTTGAATAGTCATCAATAAATGTAACATAATATTCATAACCACTCAAAGATGTGGAGGGAATTGGACCACATACATCTGAATAAATTGATTCTAACATACATTTAGTCTTTGTTTCACTCTTCAGAAATGGATTCTTGATATTTTTTCCTCTTGCACATCCTTTGCAAGTTCCTTCATGATTGATCTTCAAATATGGTAAACTTGTTACTACTTTGCTCACATGGGGTAGTGTTTTATAGTTAATGTGAGCAAGCCTCCTATGCCATAGTTTACTTGGGCTAGTGATCTAATGAACAAGGGATATTTCCAAATGTCCCTTGAGTTAATAAAATCCTCCTTCTTCTTCACCAATGACAATTGCATCTTCAATTGATTTTCCTTTGGTCCACATAAGTACTTGTCCATGTATAAATGAAACCCTATATCCTTTCTTATCTAATGCTAAGATAGAAAGTAAGTTCTTCTTCAAACTTGGTACATATAAGACTTCCTTCATCCTCATCAGAGTTCTAGATTCAAGCTTATAGCTTGCTTCACCAATACCTTTGATAGGATATTGATAGTCATCTCCTAAAGATACTTTCTGAGGAGAGTTCTTTTCTTCAAGTTTTGACAGATTTTTCTTTCTTCCTGTCATGTGCTTTAAAGCACCACAATCAATAAGCCATGTGTCATTTTTAGGTGTGATAGACCCAGAGAGTGTAGGGAATAATACATACTCTTCTGTATTTTTTCTTTTGCTTGTTTTCTTTGAGGTCCTTCTTCCTCTTTTTCTTTATCTTCAACTAGGTGTGCATGATGTCTTTTGTTGTTCCTCTTGTATTTTTTTTCAATGGAAAATTTCTAGAAAGTTGTCCTATCTTGTGACAATTGAAACATTGAAAGATGGAGTAGGATTTCCTTTTGTCGATGTATTTGTAACTTCGGAATGTATTCACTTGTATATTATACCCCATTGTTCCTATTGGGAGTATCAGTGATGTATTGTGTCATGGAATACCCCGATGATCCTATCAGGAGAATTAATAAAGTAAACAAGTCATGTAAATTCATTGAGGGTAACCCTCCTTATTGTTCAAGGGTTAAAGTCCCCGCAATTGCAGGGCACTAGGGTTATTAGACTCTCCTAGAGAAGTCGACCCTGGTGATTTAATGTCAAGTTGAGAATTAGTATAAATAGAAAGTAAGCCTCTCTATTTATCATATAGACACACACACACACAGTTGTAGCGCATAACTAAGAGAGAGAGAAGAATCTGGGACAAGAGAGAGAGAGACTACTGCTATCGGGAGATCATCTTTGTATCTTTGGGTTTTACTTTTGGTGCTGATTCTATCTTTGAGAAAGTTGCGGGGTTTTCTCCTTTATGGTTTCCCAGAGAAAAATATTTGTGTTCATTGTCTCTTGTGATTGATTGTTGTGCTTGTTATTCTCTCAGATAAGATTCTAATATCATATAGCTTAAATATTAAAAATCTAACATGGTATCAGAGCTAAACTAAGAAGAACCCACTGTGCAAATGTTGAAGCTAGGGCTTCCTAATTTTTGGATCTCTCTCCACAGATTTTCAGTAAAAGGAGGCTAGGATGACTCTCCTCTCTAGGGCGCATCTTTCTGTCGAAGCAAAATTCGATTCTGACCATTTTCAATTTTTGACCCGACACTACTGTGGGAAATTAGGGCTTTCCACAGAAGTAGAATTTTCGAATGAGCCCAAGCTTGGATTGATCTCCTCCCCAAAATAGAAGTTTAGAGATCAAGATCAAAGTTTTTGGTGGGGGTAGAACTCTAGGAACGTCAAACCCTAAATTTTCTCTTGAACCAGAAAACCAACTCTGCAGAAATTCAGCTCCAGATCCAATTCTGACATCTTAACCTGGTAAGATCTAAATATTTTGCATTTCCATTTGAGGTTCTTTGTTAATATGTTTCATCATACCAAGCTTGAAGAAAAGCTTGAGGGAGATGATAACTTCTAAGCTTGGAAGTATAGGATCTCCCTGGTCTTGGAAGAAAATGAATTGGACTCCTACATAAGTGGAGAAGTTCTAGTTTCAGAGGGAGATGAGGCTAAGGCCTTACATAAAAATAAATTGGTCATGGATAAGAGGATTATTTTTTATTTAATCAAGGATCATCTCATACCTCAGGTGTCCTCCTTAAAGACACCTAAAGAGATGTTTGATGACTCTGAGAAACCAATTGAAGAATGTAAAGATCTAGAACGCAGAGACCATCCAGTCTTACTTTACAAGGGTCTCTCATATCAACGAACAACTTGAAGCTGTAGATGAAGAAGTAGAGAATGAAGGAATTGTGATGACCACCTTGAATGGTCTCCCTAGGGCATGGGACTCTTTCATTCAAGGGATCTATGCCAGAAAGAAGCTAGTCAAGTTTAGCAGACTATGGGAGGACTGCTCACAAGAAGAAGATCGAATATTAGCTCGAGAAGAAATGATGGGAAGTGAATATCAAGCTCTAACAGTACAATCCAAGAAAAGCAGAACAACCCATCAGAGAGGTAAGCACTCTCACCAGAAGAATAACACTAGAAAATATAACAAAGGTTTTTCTAATTTCATTTACTATACATGTGATGAAAGAGCACACCTTGCAAGAGATTGTCCTAGAAAAAAAGATAGATCTTACAAGAGGAAGGGAAACAAGAAAAGGCATCATGCTCATGCTACAGAAGATGACGATCCTTCCAAGAAGATAATCAAACAAGACAGTGATGGTTCTTCAAGTGATGAAAAATATGTGTTGATCTCTGCCCTCACGGTAACTGTCACACATGGAAGCAATGATTGGCTTATTGACAGTGGGGCTTCTAAACACATGATGGGATTTAAGGAATCCTTTGTGAAACTATCAGAACAAGAATCACCCCACAAGGTGAAACTTGGGGATGACTACCAGTATCCAATAAAAGGTAGTGGAGAATCCTCCTACAAATTAGACTCTAGAAATTCTATGTAAATGAAGGATTTCCTATTTGTACCAGGACTAAAGAAGAACCTTCTCTCCATCTATTCATTAGATTCAAAAGGCATAAGAGTTGCATTTATAGATGGACAAGTCCTCATGTGTCCAAAAGGAAAGACTATTAACGATGCAGTAGTAATTGGAGAACAAGAGGGAGAACTATACAGATTAAAGGGCCAACCAGAGAAAGCTTTGGTTCATGACTCAGTAGAACCAAATGAAATTTGGCATAGAAGGCTTGCCCATGTGCACTATAGGGCACTAACACTTGCAAGCAAAGCTATTGAAGGTCTTCCAAAAATGCAGGAAAAACATGAAGGAGTATGCAAGGGATGTGCAAAAGGAAAGAACACAAAGAAGACATTTCCATGTAGCGAAAGCAAGGCTAAAGGAATATTGGAAATCATTCACCCTGATGTATGCGGTCCGATGTCATCCAGTTCATTAAGCGGGTATGTATACTATGTTTCTTTCATTGATGATTTTTCTAGGAAGACGTGGATATACTTCATGAAGAACACAACTGAAGTATTCAACAAGTTCAAGGAAGTCAAAGCCTTGATCGAAAACCACATAGAGAAGAAGATCAAGATTTTCCAATCAAACAATGGCGGAGAATTCACATCAAATGAATTCAAGGAATTATGCATAGATTCAGGGATTAAGAGGGAGTTGACCACTCCATATAATCCACAATAGAATGGGGTTGCATAAAGGAAGAATAGAACAATCATGGAAGCATAAAAGGAAATACTCTATGATCAACATCTTCCTATGCATCTATGGGCAGAAGCTTCTAGGACAGCTGTGTATGTAGAGAACCGTACTCCACTTATAGTACTCAAGAACAAGAGACCTGAAGAAGTGTTTTTCGGAAAGAAACTAGAAGTCTGTCATCTCAGAATATTTGGTCGTCCAGTGTACATACACATTCCAAAATAAAAGAGGACAAATTTAGATCCTTCAGGAAACAAGGGTATATTTGTGGGATATTCTTAAAGCTCGAAGGCTTACAGAATATACTTCCCAGGATTCAAGAAGATTGACATCAGTAGAGATGTAACATTTGATGAAGACACAACTTACAACAAATCCACAAAGAGACCTGTTGAAGATCCTGAACAAACTAAAATACCCAAGATCTGAGATACAACCATGGATGAAGCAATTCCAAAAGAAGATAGAGAAATAGAAGAACCTCAAGAACCTGTAGATCCACCTCAGGAGAAGAATCCACACAAGAGGAAACCTGCATGGGTACGAGAGGCTATCCAAGGTGCAGAGAGATATGGGGCTCTAGAAGAAATGTAGAGAGAAAGGAAGAGAACTAAGTCCTACTCCAAATATGTAGCCCTATTATGTGACATCATTGATAAAGAACATTCCAACTATGAAGAAGCGGCAGAAAAGAAAGAATGGAAGGATGCTATGATTGAGGAGTATCAGTCGATCATGAAGAATGATGTTTGGGATGTTGTCCCAAGACCAGAGGGGAAGTTTGTTGTGACTTCCAAATGAATCTATAAGACCAAGCATGCCGCAGATGGTAGCATAGAGAAATATAAATCAATATTTTTGGCTCATAGCTTCTCCCAAAAAGAAGGGATATATTATGAAGCTATTGAGTGATGCTTCATCAGAGTCGGTCGATGCTACGGTGTATTGTTAGATGATTAGGTCTTTGATGTACCTAATGAATACAAGACCAGATATTTGCTTCACTGTGAACACATTGAGCCAGTTCCTAACAGACCTGAGACATGTTCACCTGATTGCTGCAAAGCATATTCTTAGGTACCTAAAGGGTATAGTTGATTATGGGCTCAAGTATGAGGCAAACCAGAAGATTAAGCTAGAAGGTTATGTGAATTCGGATTGGATAGATAGTGCCATTGATAGGAAGAGCACTTCAGGGTGTTGCTTTAGTATGGGATCAAGTGTGATCTCCTGGTTTAGCAGGAAGCAATCCTGTGTGGCACTGAGTACGACTAAAGCAGAGTATGTTGCAGCTTGTTCGGCTATTTGTGAGGCAGTGTGGCTAAGAAAACTACTGTCTGACTTATTTGATCTCCAGCTGGATGCTACTTGTGTATATTGCGACAACTAGAGTTGTGTGAAGTTGTCATAGAACCCAGTGTTCCATGACAAGTCAAAGCATATTGAGATCAAATATCACAATATCAGGGATATAGTGCAGAGAGGAGCAGTGAAACTCCAATATGTTGTGATAGATGAGAAGATAACTGATGTGTTGACCAAACCATTAGCTAGAGTGAAGTTTGAGTACTTTAGGGAGAAGCTTGGTGTTCTCCAGATCGAGGTTCCCTCCAAAAGGAATTGATGTGTCTGTTAGCCTTTATAACATGGTGGAAGGATGGGCTCCACATGGTCAAATGAAAGTGTAGAGATATTTTGATGTGATTGTGGGATGTGTTCCCATATGATCAGTGCAGAGACATTCTGATGTGCTTGTGGGATGTGTTCTCGCATGATCAGTATAGAGACATTCTGATGTGATTGTGGGAT
Source organism: Pseudotsuga menziesii (assembly GCA_001517045.1). Lineage (NCBI taxonomy): Eukaryota > Viridiplantae > Streptophyta > Pinopsida > Pinales > Pinaceae > Pseudotsuga > Pseudotsuga menziesii. The sequence goes on along the minus strand of LPNX010038988.1, from coordinate 37,480 downwards.
GTGTTCCCACATGATCAATGCAGAGCCATTCTGATGTGATTGTGGGATGTATTCCCACATGATCAGTGTATAGACATTCTAATGTGATTGTGGGATGTGTTCCCACATGATCAGTGCAGAGCCATTCTGATGTGATTGCGAGATGTGTTCCCACATGATTAGATATAAGTGCAGATCCATTCTGATGTGATTGTGGGATGTGTTCCCACATGATCGGTGCAGATACATTCTGATGTGATTGTGGGATGTGTTCCCACATGATCGGTGCAGATACATTCTGATGTGATTGTGGGATGTGTTCCTACATGATCAGTGCAGAGCCATTCTGATGTGATTGCGGGATGTGCTCCCACATGATCAAATATAAGTGTAGATCCATTATGATGTGATTGTGGGATGTGTTCCCACATGATCAGATGTAAGTGCATAGCCTTTCTAACAAGATGAGGTCGGATGTAAGTGCAGAGCCTTTCTAACAAGATGCGGTTTGATGTAAGTGCAGAGACTTTCTGAGAAGATGAGGTCAGATGTGAGTGCTGGTCCTTTCTGACATGGGTTTTTGGATGCATTCCTCCCATGGTCAGATGTGAGTGCTGGGCATGCCTTTTTGACATCATTCTTGGCTGTGTTCCTCCCATGGTTAGATGTAAGTGCTGAGTGGTCCATTCTGACATGGTTCATTCCATGGTTAGATATAAGTGTTGAAGATGATGAAGACCTACATGGAGGCTAGGCCTACAACCAGCATGAAAAAGGGTTGGATCTGTAGAACTTCCTATGACAAGTAGAATTGAGAGATAACACCATTTGCTCAAGATAATAGAAGCAGTGATGATGATCCAGTGATGATCCAGACTTGATGATGATCCAATGATGATCCATACTTGATGATCCAGTGATGATCCAGACTTAATGATGATCCAGTGATGATCCAGACTTGATGATTATGACTTGATAATGAGGACTTTATGATGATCCAATGATGACCCAAAGAAAAATACTTTTGCTGATAAATTGTGTCGAGAGAATACCTTCCTAGTTAAGAGGGAGTGTTTATGTATTTGTAACTTCAAAATGTATTCACTTGTATATTATAACCCAATGATCCTATTGGGAGTATCAGTGACGTAATTGTGTCATGTCATACCCTGATGATCTTATCAAGAGAATCAATAAATTAAACAAGTCATGTAAAGTCATTGAGGGTAACCCTCCTTATTGTTCAAGGGTTAAATTCCTCGCAGTTGTGGGGCACTAGGGTTACTAGAATCTCCTAGAGAAGTCAGCCTTGGTGAGTTAATTTCAAGTCAGGAATTAGTATAAATAGAGAGTGAGCCTCTTTATTTATCATACAGACACATGCACTTAGTTGTAGCGCATAACTAAGAGAGAGAGAGAGAAGAGGTCGGGACAAGAGAGAGAGAGACTACTGTTGTCGAGAGATCATCTTTGTATCTTTGGGTTTTAATTTTGGTACTAATTCTATCTCTGAGGAATTTGAGGGGTTTTATCCTTTATGGTTTCCCCGAGGAAAATATTTGTGTTCATTGTCTCTTGTGATTGATTTTTGTGCTTTTTATTCTCTCAGATAAGATCATAAGATCATATAGCTTAAATGCTAAAAATCTAACACCTTTGATTGTTTCCTCTTGTCCTTTGGAACTTGTTGGGAGGTCGGGACTCCCTTTTTCTTTCCTTTTTGAGGTTAGAATGACTTCTTCCTTTTTTTATCATGGGTGGATAGGGCTTGATCATATTATTTAAGTAGAGCTTCTCTATTGGCTACTCTAGCCTCTTCTTGGATGTAGTCTTCTCATACAATGTCAAACTTCATTCTTTCCTTTCTTGCACACATATCCTGGACAAAATAATCCCAAGTTTTGGTGAGACTATTGAGTGCAATCATAACTATTTCATCTTCATCAAGGGAGCCTCCAATGGCTTCTAGTTTCTCCTTGAACTGGGAGACCCTTGTGAAGTACTCTTGAATGGATTCTCCTTTGCTCATCTTGGTACCTTTCAATTGATGTCTCAAATTCATCTTTATGTTGATGTTCCTTGATTCATACATTCTGGATAGGGAATCATACATTTCTTTAGGAGTCTCTTTGGATAACACTAGAGGAATCAAGTGATCTTTGATAGATACAATAATGATCTGCATAGCCCTAATTAGGTCCTTCTTGTGCTTCTCCTTAGCTCTATCTTCTTCTAGTTCTGCAACTTCTCCTTTGATGTATTTATCAAGATCATACTCTCTAAGAATGAGTCCAATCCTATGTTTCCATGATCGAAAGTTCTTTATGCCTTATAGCTTGTCCTCAAGCTTAGTGCTTGGGGCCATCTTATCCAGGAGGTCACTAAAAAATGAAATTTCTCAAAATACAAAATTGAACTTACGAGGAGATGCGCTTGGATGAGGCGAGTTGATTGATAAACTTGATTTCTATAGATTCCAAGTATTGACCTTTCAAAATTAACTTGCAAGATTTTGATCTATAGTTTCTGTAGTTTTTTGGTTCTCTGGTTTTCTATTGTTTTCTGGTCCAAATCCAAACTAGGGTTTGAAATTCCTGGAGATCTACCCACTCAAAAATTTTGATCCAAGGCTCAATATATGCACTCTAAGGAGTCGTAAATTTCTATGCAATCAAATCTTCAAAATTCCAACTGACAGAAACCCTAATTTCTTTCCCGAGGGAGAGAAGAGATAATTTCACCTTGTGAAAGTTGTTCTATTCAATATAGAACTTATACCATATTAATATTCCATATTCTTAGCTAGATATCATTATTATTCAATTCAATTCCACAAGAATAGCATATGCAGGATTACTAAAAGAAACACAATCACATGATAGACACAAATTTATCCTGGGAAACCCTCAAGAGGAAGAAAACCCAACAAAACTTCCTCTATATAGATGTATCAAAGGTACAAATATAAAACCCCAAACAAATGCTCCTTCTCCTTGTAGATATGTCTCTCTCTCTCTCCTATGTTGTCACGTCCCCTCTCCTCTGAAAGGACACGACTTGCGCTGCTGCTATCATCCAACCATGGATCTAGCCCCATGAACATAATAATAAAAATGCATTGGAAATAAAAACATACACAGATGCATAATGCAATATACAGTGAAAGAAAAATATATTCTTTCAACACATTCATAATGTTCATAAGAATTCATTAAAACAAATACAATTGCAGGAGTTAAATACACAAGAAAATACTCATCTTGAAAAAGACTTGTTCTGCAACGAGCTATGTCACTGAAACGTTCCACCTAACCATAGGCCAGTGTTCTCATCAATATATCAACACCACTGCCACCCCCAACTTGGGCATGATTCCCACAAGGAATAAGGTAACAACAATAGGCTCACACATAACTAAATACATATCAAAATTCAGCCAAGCCAAAACTACATTTGGGTTTATCAAGCTGCTAAGGAGGTGGAAAGGTTGAATTTCTAAGCTAGTGAGCTCAACCATAGAGCCATGGACACCTGCACAAGGTCTGGATTGGCCTCCATAATACCTACACACCCAACATAAGGAATATCCCCTTCTCTGCTACATAGTCCCTCAGGACATACCTTCCCTTCCAATGCTCTTCAAGGTGTGCATAAAAGAATAACCAGCCCCTCTTGATCTCTCTATAAGGTTCCTCTATTCACTAGGTTTATCAAGCCAATTCTTCCCTCTTTCACTCCTAACGATTCATACCAAAGAAAGAATTTCAAGAACAACAAAACACAAGTGTTGGGTATGGACAAAAATGTCCTAGAAACCAAAATCGAAAATGGTAAATGGGGAAAAATGACCCAGGGTAAGAAATTCATTTCAAAAATGTTCTTGCGCACTACAGGGGGAAAAATGAACTCCCCAAACACCCAAAATGTCGATCTCTGCTACACATTCACTAAACAATACCAAAATGGGTTTTCCCAGCCATGGCAAGATGAGGAAATGTACAAAACATGAAGAGGAAACACACAGGTAGCTTCAACTGCGTGAGGAAGACAAAAACGTGAAGGAGAGAGCCCAACAAGCTTCAGTTTCAAAAGGAAATGAAGGATGTGGGTGAATAATGGGATGGGCACGCATTTCCAAGCATTTACTTTCCAATAAGCCAAAAACACATTTTTAAAAAATGATGGCTTGCTCCAATTGGAATTTGACTGCCATACTCTTCCCATCCCAAGGCATTAACTACCTCAACCAATTTCTGGAAGAAATAAATAATTGGGCACAAAAGACAAAATGGGTAGTTGATAGCTTTATGGGTTCTCCCATTGACATTTGGATTTACCCTATTGCCTCAAGGGTTTGATTATTTTCCCTCCATATTCCTTGTGAAATCATGCCCCCATCTCTTTGTTGTATTGACATAGCTAGTTCTGGGTATTTTTATTAAATCAAATATTTAAATGATGTCCAAAATATAATGTGGCTGGCTAGCACAATAACCATAGGTATCGGTTTTAACTTTCGATACATACAAACACTAAATCCATAGTGGGGCATTGGCCTTTAGCTCCTCACCATAATTTAATAATGATATCTACATCATATACAATTTAATGCAATTGGGGTCAAAACCGAGGTGTTACATATGCGCTATACACAAGTGTGTGTGCATGTGTTCAAATGAGGAACACACCTCCTCTATTTATACTCTTTCTTCCACTTTACTTTTTCCCTAACAAGTCAGCCCCAACAAACTTATTGGGCCGACTTCACCTAGGATGACACAAAACAATATTATATTACATTATGGAGGGTTCTATTGACCTGACTTACAACGAAGGTTTTACCCCATGACTCTATGATGACCAAATACAATAGTAACATCTCGACAAAGGAATAAAACATATTCGATAGGTTACATTGATAAAATACATTTAGAATATTCTTAGAAGTTACAATGTTTCAACATTTTAACCGATAAATCCAAGGAAAAGAGTGAACCTTGAATGAGTTTTCTCGACTAAAAACAAGATTCATTTCAAGAGAGAATCGTGTTTCTCACAGACCCTGTAAACTTGTACACTATGTAAAAAATAGAAAAGAATAGTGGAAGGCATGATGTGAACATTAAAAGTAATGCTCATAAGAACACAAGAAATCATAATGAGTAAAAAAACATTTAATAGATTTGGAACATGTTATTTTCTTCTCAATAAGGTCTCCCTTTTAGAAACTACACCTCCCACTCTTGCAGGTTTTTCCCTTGAATCCCTAATGCAATTTATTTTCTTTTGGGTGCATAATGCATTCTCCCTTAATTATAGAGTATTTCTAGTTATCTTGTAACTGTTTTTAATTAAAATATTTATTATTCTACTCTTTTAAAGGAGTGTGCCTTTTTCATAAAATCCTTCTACTATTTAATATTGTAATAAATTAAAATGGTGATTCAGTTATGAAGAAGGTGATTCAGTTATGAAGAAGGAGCCTCTCAAATTGCCTTTTATTTATTTACAATGATTTTCACATATATGTGTACTATAACATTTTTTTAATTATTTATAATAAATCATATTATAATTTATACATTTACTTATAAATATTTATCATATTGCTTTGGAATAATACACACACACACATATATATACTCCAAATCTTTAATCCCATCTTTGAAATGGAGCTTAACACTTATTTCTTCAGCACCCTTTCCAAAAATTGATTATAGTAATAAGGATAATCACTTGATCCCATTAAACTTATAATAATGTTTATATAACTGATAATTAGTCACTTAATCCAATTAAGACTCACTTCAACTTAGGACAACACCTAAGAATTAGACCATCAAATAAACATTTTAGTTTTATTCAAGTGCCTGCAGCACTTAAGATGACACTAGTAATCAAACTAAGATGTGCATGGCTTTCTAGCCACTTACCCTTTCCCCCTAGTGTATCTGTGTCCCTATCACTCAGTCGAGTCAAGCCCTCAATATCCTAAGTCTACCAACACAATTCACAACTTAGGAAAATTAAATTTCATTACTTACAGTGCTTTTAACAACCTTGAGCTTCTTGTCGGAAAGTTGTACATTTACATTTACCTTATTTTGTTTATGATTACTAAAGAATAGGAGTAGCAAAGGGGATGTTACATCATCTCCCCCTTAAAGGCATATCGTCCTCAATGTTTGTATCTTGCAAGCTTTGTCTTCATTGTCCTTGTAGTTATCTAGCTTCAACTATCTTTGCTTATTTTATTTTATTTTGTATGTCTTTAATGTTTTTTGCCTTCCATAACCTATGACTTACACATGTAATTTCTGGGTCCTTCCAAAATTATTAGGAGACAAAAACATATGTTAATAATAATAATAATAGTAATATAAATTGTTTGATAAAAAATTAGAATCATCCACACACTAGTAGCACGTGGCACTTAACTTTGCCATTTTCAATCTTTATATACACACCTTTGATATGGTGGTACTTCTTCTCAAGTACCTTTAATCATTCCACTTTGCTTTGCAATATAAATTTTCATATCAAACTAACATCTTATATATAATCATAAGTTTCTTCACATTTTCCGAAACATACACTAATTAAAGCATTTCCAATGCACATGGTAAAAATCATTTTATAGTATTGCTCACAAAAATATTCACTTCATGCATAACTTTGCAACTAATGTTTCAGCATTCATCTTATCATGGTGTACAAAATACCAAAAATCAAACACACACACCTTTTGTATGGAATTGATGTTCGAAGCACTTCTTGGCTGAAATCTTCTTTCAAAAGTTCTGGCATTCATATATACATGAGGGCCATCTCCTCACGGTGACACAAGTTCATGTGCAAGCCTCCTAAACCTATATATAAAATAATCATCTGCTATAAGGACGATACCCTTCATCAAATTTTTACAGCTCTCAGAAATATCTCCTACATAGAGCTTGGAAGTTCTCAGGACCTGGAATCCCACATATCTCTGAGCTTGAAAGCTTGACATCACAAAGTTTGTCCCTACAGAACCTAACACCTCCCCTGGGTTCTCTCTGGAACTTCTTCTTCATAGCCTAACACCTCCTCTTGCTGCTCACTGGTAGCTCTTTTCCTAGGACTTTAATATCATAGAGCGCTCAACATAGCCTAACACCTCACAAGGGTGTTCACTGACAACTCTATTCTACTTTTATCATAATTTTTTCAAAACCCAACAAACTCAACATCAAACTCGGTTTATCTTGCTTAATCACATTTCAATATTGAATTTTTTATTCCTTTTTATTGGTTGGTTACTTCTGCATATTTTTTCTCAAGAATATATGTTTAGTGTAAAAATAATTTCTTAGAAGTTTAAGAGCCTTAAAACCCAGGGCGTCCCCTGTGATTATCTCAAAACTTTCATATCTCTTTATCTAATTAGTCTCTCTCTTTTTTTTCTTTTTTTCTTTTTTTTGCAGGTTTCATATATTCACATTCAATTCTTTAGTTAAGGACTTATTGGATCTTCCATAGTTCATTATCTGCAATAATCTCAAGACGTTACCAATCATAATGAAAAATATTTAATATCATTTCAAAAGAAACATTGAATGCATGAAATATCATAATCATCACTCAACATACTCAATGTTCCAAAGCCAACCATCTCCACATCAAATCAAACTTTTACAAATTCCAAGCATTCTTGATGTTCTTGAGCTTACCGGATCAACACCATATCAACATGGTGATTCAATAATCTTATGCTCTAGAGCTTACCCGCTCAACATCAAGGCATATTTAACTAAGTCTTCCAAGACTTAAGTAACAATATTAGACATCCAACAAGTTTTTAAACAACACATTATCACTTTGTATAACTTGATACCTATAATACATGTGCATGTACAAGCAATACCAAAATTTCTATGAATTAATTTCCTTATCATAGATATGCCAAATATACAACTAATCATTCTTGAAAATGTTATGGTTACTATACTCAAATATTTCAATAAAATTTTCTAACGAGGTATATTCTTGACATGTCAAATTATCTAAACTATGTTTTTGACATAATGTGTTTGTTTAATTAAATGTTAACTTCTTACTAACCTGTCCTCATAATCAAGGAATCATATTGAATTTAGATTTTACCTTTTTCCATCATGAACTTTATCTTTTCTTTCAACCACTTTATCGATTCCCATTTAATGGTGCCTCTTGCAGCCATGTGTACCTTCATTCCTTACTCACAATATCTTGCCAGAAATTAGTTGCATCATAATCCCAAAAGCGACTATAAAATATAAAAGCAAGTTACTAACTTGCACCTTTATGTAGAAATTATACCTTTCTTTATATAAGATGGAATGGACATTAAAATTTTAATGCTATCGCTATCTTAATAATAATACCATGCACTCAACTTAACTTTCTCTTTTAATCAAAATTATGTAGATGAAAAAACATAAGTAAGTCTTTACATGGGTACACTAATTAAAACTATTGTTAGCATGGTAATGTATTCATGTTTGAATTCACAAATCGTTATAATCTAATGAAATCAAATATGTTAACTTGTCAATCCTCAGTCAAAAATTCACTTTTCACATGCATTTATTTTTGCATTTTAGTTATGCAGCTAGCTTCATACATTCAAATGCATGATTTTAAGCAAACCAGTTCATGTACTTTGATGATCACAACTTAAAAACCTTATTCGTCCTATAGCATGCATACCAAAATTAAACATGAAATCTCGTATTCAAATCACAAAGTTCACAACATACCTGAATGCAAGTGATTCCCTTAGGTCTAAGTGTTGTAAACCTCGCTCTCATACCATTTGTAACATACCCAATTACCACCTTACTAATTTGGGAAAATGGGGTAAAATTTTCCCTTTAACTTCGTCTCAAACATTCAATCGTGCTAGTCTTAATGAATATTAAACTTGATAAGTACAACACATTTCCTTCAATTGATTTAGTATCCTTAAACATAACTCCTTTTGATAAACACAAAATCTCTTATAATAATATATTAAATTCCTTTAAGGTATTAACTAATATGTAAAGGAGTTATAACTTGATTAAAATTAAGATGTCCTTCCTCTCAATATAAAAATATACATTCTAGTATCTAACACTTGTAGTATCACAAATAAATACCCTCTCATATGTTTAAGAACAATATATGACATTAAGTTACTTTTCACGTAGCTACTTAATAAAGAAAAACTTAAGCTTAACTCTGTGTACTAATGAATGAAACATTTCATAATACTATTATCTAAACATTTATAATTAAAGCTTCCATAATCAAAATACAATATACAATATATATCCCTTCTAAACAAGACTAATCACTTATAAATCCTTGAATGACTTATTACTATAAAGGTAAGTATAATATTACGACTTTTATTCACTCTCAAGGTTTGTAAGATACCAATCAACAAGAGTTGTCACAATCAAAAGACTTTGTTCATAGACATTCAAGATCACACCATTACTACATTATCTCAATCATTATCAAGTGGAAGTATTCATTTTATCTAATCGCACAAACATATTCATTAAATTATACATGTGAATCACATAGCTTTCTGTAGCACATTGATTAATAATTACTTTACAACAATGGAGTATTTACTTGGACCTGGGTAAACGTGACCGACTAAAAAAAAATAAAGGTTTGACTTTGAATTTCCTATCAACCGTTAGGCTCTTTGTCCAACTTAGGTTTTCTCACCGAGAGGCTACCCCTAATTCGGGCCATGAGTCCAGTAAATGATCGGTTAACATAATCTTTTACTGAAATTCTTTAACATAATTTTAAAGTCAAACCCACGACCATGGTTTAAATGTAAATCTTATTTTAATAATACATTTGACAATTTTTAACTTCTAAACAAAGAAATTCAATTATTATATTAACATAATAAAGTTCCACACTCTTAAAATAAGTAAATTCCAATCTGTTAAAGGATCAAGTTCTCTTCCCTTTCATTGTTCAACAAGAGAGATAAGACATTTAAGTAACTAAACATCCTCAATAATAATTCTCTTAAATTTTATTTTAATACTCAATAAATAGAGCTCTCTTTTTTTATATAAATATTAAATAAGAGAACTCCCTTTTTAATATGTGTAAGTTTTCTCTTTCCAAAATTTCCACAGTAAATAGAGCTCTCTTTTACAAGATTTCCACAGTAAAAGACAGTCTCAAAACTAACACCCTTTCTTCTTCTTCTTTTTAATGCAAACACAGATGATGGAACAATAATAAGGAGATTCAGTTGTCTTGTAGAAAGGTTGTGTGCAAAATGCAATAAGTTACTACCACCTAGGAGCTACGCCAATCTTTGGTTGTATTCTAAAGCTTAACCATACTCGGAAAAAGAAATACAAACAAAAAATTTAGTAAACTCGTGTCAAAAAGAAAAACAATCCTCTCTATAGAGATAGTTTTTATTTTTATTTTTAATTTATGTAATGTATATTAGACTTGTATAACTGATAAATCCAAGGAAAAGAGTAGACCTCGAATGAGGTCGCTCAGCTTAAAAAAGGATTCATTTCAAGATAGAATCGTGTCTCTCACGGACCCTATAAACTTGTACACTATGTACAAAATAGAAAAGAATAGTGAAATGCCTGATGTGGACATTAAAATTAAAGCATATAAGAACACAAGAATTCATAAAGACTAAGAAAACATTTGATAGATTTGGAACCTCGTATTTTCTATTCAAGAAGGTCATCTTTTTAGAAAGTTGTACACCTTTTTAAAAAGTTGTATATTTGCATTTACCTTGTATTTTTCCATTACCAAAGACTAGGGGTAACTTCAACCCAAGGTTGTCTTCAATCCAAGGTTGAACTTAATCCAAGGTTGACTTCAATCCATTGTTAAGGTCAATCCAATGTCTACTCCAATCCATGGGTGATTTGAATCACTAGTTGACTTATAGGTTGGTTGCAATCCAAGCTAAACTTCAAGTCAAGGTGGACTTGAATCCATGGTTGACTCCAATCGACGTATATCAACCACTTTTAAATGTGTGGCCATGGATGATATATGATGATCAACGTATATCGGCCGTATTTTTAATAATAAAACAACTTATTAGTTGAAAGTTGGCCTACTAGTTAAGTTTGGTGAAATATTATTATTATAATTTTATGAAAAAATAAAAAAAAAATATTTATCTTCCAATAGGAAAATATCAACCACCCTAAATAAAGAGTGATCATGAACTGCTCCAGAGGAACTCTCATTAAATCAAAAAAGTACAGGGCTTACACCCTTGACCAAAACTTTTCTTATAGACCAAACATTCCAGTAACTCTTTTACACAGTCAACTTCCTGTCTCGATTTACAAAAAACATCTTTAACAATGCCTCCATTACAAAAAACATATTTAACAAAAAGAGAAACAAGTATGACTAGTTTTTTATTTATTTCCTCTATCTCCAGATGCCCTGGAGCTAGTAGCAAAGCGAGTTTGGACAAGCCATCTGCCTCCATGTTTAACTCTCTGTAGATGTGAGTTATGCTGAAGCCTAAGAAAAGATCCACAAGCCTTTTGATTGCTCTCAATAGTTGTTGAAGATTGATCTCAATAGCTATTGAAGACGAGGAGCATTAATTTGGATCTTTTTGTTGACCCAATCAACCACCATTTTTTAGTCTCCAAATACTTCTAATTGGGAGATATTATTATTTATAGCCAAATCAAGGACCGTATGCAGAGCTGCTAGTTCTGCCTTGTTATTGGTACAATGCCCAGGAGTGTACTTTGCTTACACCTTATGTTTCTCAGAGAAGTATATCACTCCTCCCAAACATCCCAAGGGAGGGTCTCCTTGACTTACACCGTCAAAGAAAGCCCAAGGAACTGCTTTATTTATTTCTAGAGGAACCAATATCCTTTTTTGGGGATCTTTCTCTTTTGATTTATGCTCCCTAGTCCACTATACCACAAGATATGACATTAATTAATGAGGAATCATTTTGTTATCAAAGATGGCAGTATTTTTAACCTACCAAATTCCATATGAAAAAAGGATGGAAGTGCACTGAATAAACATACCGATCTTTTGTCCCAACAAGCATTGGACTTTTGTTCAAGAGAGCCCCCCTGCGTCCCTTGAAACTTTAGTTCTTTGCACGTTGCCTTCCAAACTTCCTATGCATAAGAACATATAGTAAACAAATGAGAACCCGTTTCCTCATCTGAATGACACAGTGCACACCAGCTTGGACCAATCCCGCCTCTTTTTTAAAGATTTTTCTAGGTTAATAGAATATTATTAAATGTCAGCGAAAGAGTTATATTTGGATTAAAAGGGCCTTCATTCTTCCACACTTGTTTCCACCATTCCATTTTCTCTCCCTGGTACTGCTCTAATGCCCAACTCTTGTAGCCTAGTTTGGCCGTAAAATCCCCTGTAGCAGGATTTTTTGTCCAGACCAATTTATCTTTTGCCTCCTCCTCTAGATGGATAAAGGAAGACTGTAGAAGAGAGACAAACTCATTCAATTATTCCTTAATTCCTTCATCTAATCCTAGATCTTCAGAATTCTTCCAAATAGTTTCTCTATGTAGGGATAGTGAGCAATCTTGTCTTAGATTCGAGATCCCTTGGCTTCTTAGTTTCTCAATTAGAGAATCTGATAATTTATATCTCTCCCCTGCTCCTACCCAAGGATCTTCCTACATACCAAGCAATCCAGTTCCCTACTTGAGGGAATGCTAACACCAACACTTTCTATCCTATAGAACCATTCTTGAAAGATTTATCATGTTTCCTTATACACTCTTGGATAGAGCCATTAGGGAAATATTTGAAAGTTAAGACCTTCCCCCATAAGGAATTTGAGTTCTTTATTAAGCGCCATAGATTTTTTGCAGCCAGAGATTGGCAAAAAAGGAATGGGTTCTTGATACCCCATCCACCCAATTATTTGAGATTAGCTAGTGTTTGCCATTTGTCCAAAGGGATTCCTTCTGACTGTTCACTAGATGACAATAAAAAATAGAAGATTTTTTTCCTTAATTTCTCCAGTATGCCTTTTGGAATGTAAGCAATCGTGGCCCAGTATACAGGTATACTTTATAAAACTGCTTGAGCAGAACCAGACTCCCTCTTGACAAGAAATTATTGGTCCAACACCCAATACTACCTTCAATCTTTTTGTATAACCAAATCCAATCCTTAAAGGAATAAGCATTAGGTTTGAGAACAAACCCTAAATATTGAAAACCTTCAGACATAGGTTTAATTGTGTAAGGGAATTCGGAGCTTAGCCTATTCCTTACCGTATCAGGGAGCCCATTCTCTGAGAGGATGGACTTCTCCACATGAATATGCATTCTTATAGCCTTCTTATACAAGTCCAATACATGTTTAGCTTCTTTGAGGTTTTCCGAGGTCCCTTGGCCCACCATTACGACATCATCCACAAAAAAAATATGGGACAGTTCTTTAGTATTAGTCACCTTAACTCCTTTATAAGATCCTGTCCTCTTAGCATGATGTATAATTCTACTTAGGGCATTTTACAAGAAGGAATAACAAGGGAGAAAGAGGGAATCCTTGTCTTAGGCCTCTTAAGGACCTGGAAAAAATGGAGGGGGAGCCATTTATCAGAACTACAAAAGAGGCCGTCTATACACACCCCATTATCCAGTTGTCTATTTCTGAATCCATCCCAATTTGAATCATCAATAACCTTAGGAAGGTCCAATTCACCCTATCATAATCTTTTTAGAGGTCTAGTTTTAAAGCAAAGGCTTTACTCTTACATCTATTGATGGTGTGTGTTGCCTCCTATGACAGAGACACCACATCATGGATTTGACGATTGAAGAGAAACCCAAATTGATCCTTTGTTATGATTTCACTCAGTATTGGCTTAAGACGTTGTGCTAAAATCTTTGCAATTATCTTGTAAACCACATTACAGCAAGAGATTGACCTAAAATACTCAAAGGAGGAGGATTTTTGTTTTTTGGGGATGAGAGCCATAAAGGTTGAATTTAGGGCTCCCAATACCTTCCTGGCCCTTTGAGACTCTTGTACTACCTTAAGCAAACATCCTTTTACTAGATCAAAGAAACCCTTAAAAAAATTCAATAGTAAAACCATCTGGACCAAGGCTCTTACCTTTTGGGAAGGAGTATACTATTTTTTCCAACTCTTCTAAAATAAAAATATTTATGTATGAAGAATATAAATAAATATTAAATATAAAGATCATATAATAATAATAATAATAAATAAATAAATAAAAATCAAATATTCAATAAATATAATAAATAAATAACAAATAAAAATATAAAAACAATAACTAAACAATGAAAATAATAATAATAAATGTAGATAAATAATAATAATAAGGTTGACTTCAACAGAACCTTCACTTCAACCTAACTTTTACTTCAATCCATGGTTGATTTTAATCTATAGTTGACTTCAATTGAAGGTTGACATAGGTCTATGGTTGTCATCAATCCATAGTTGACTTGTAGGTAAGGTTGACTTCAATCTAAGGATGTCTTCATTCCATGGTTGAATTCAATCCAAGGGTGACTTCAAGCCAAGGTTGACTTCAAGCCATAGTTGACTCCAGTCCATAATTGATTTTTTAGGCAAGGTTGACTTCAATACAAGGTTGCATTCAATCAAATGTTGACTTCAATCCATGGTTGACCTCAATCCAATGTTAACTTCAATATAAGGTTGAATTCAATCCATTCTTGAATTTTAAGTAAGGTTGACTATAATCTATGGTTGATTTCAATAAATGGTTGACTTCAATCCATGGGTGAGTTCAATCGAAGGTTGACTTCAAGGTTAAATTCAATCCATGCTTGATTTAAGATTGAATTCAATCCATGATTAAATTCAACCCAACATTGACTTCAATCCATGGTTGACTTCAATTCAAGGTTGACTTCAATGCAAGGGTGACTTCTATGCATGGTTGACTTCAATCCAAGGTTGATTTCAAGCCAAACTTAACTTCAGTCCATAGTTGACTTAAATCAAAGTTTGTATTCAATCCAAGGTTGGCTTCAAGGTTGACTTCAATTAAAGATTGACTAAAATGTTGACTCCAAACTAAGGTGGCCTTCAAGCAAAGGTTTCCTTCAATCAATAGTTGACTTAAATCCATAGCTAACTTCACTCCAAGGTTGATTTCAACCATGGTGGGCTTCAAGTAGATGACTTCATTCCATGGTTGACTTCACACCAAGGTTAACTTCATATAAGGCTGACTTCAATCCATTAATTTAATATTAAAATTAATGACTTCGGTCCATGGTTGACTTTAACTCATAGTTAACTTCTTTTCATATTCAACTATAATAGTAGGTTGACTTAAATCCAAGGATGAGTTCAATCCAAGGTTGACCTCAATTCATGATTAACTTCAATCCATGGTTGACTTCTATACCTTGTTGAATTTTAAGCAAGGTTCAATCCATAGTTGACTTTTAAGAACGATTGACTTCAATCCAAGGTTGAATTGAATCCATGGTTGACTTCAATCCATGGTTGACTTTAATCTATAGTTTCCTTCAATCCATGATTGCCCTAACTCCATCGTTGACTTCAATCTATATGTGACTTTCAAGCAAGGTTAATTTCAATCCAGCATTGACTTGAATCAATAGATGGCATCAATCCAAGGTTGGATTCATTCCATAGTTGAATCTAATCTAAGATTAACTTTAACCCATAGTTGACTTAAATCTAAGGCTCGCTTCAATCCAACGTTGAATTCAATTCGAGGTTGACTTAAATCCAAGGTTGTCAGCTAGAAAAGGATAACTTCATGGTTGACTTGATTCCATGGTTGACTTCAATCCAATAATAATATTAACATTAATGAGTTTAATCTATTGTGGACGTCAATCCATTAATATTATTAATATTAATGACTTCAACCCATAGTTGACTTAAATACATAGCTGACCTCAATCCATGGTTGATTTTGAACCATGGTTGACTTCAATTCAAAACCACATTTTTAAAAGTGTGATTTAATTTGAATCAAAGGTGAGTTCAATCCATTGTTAAAGTTAATCTAATGTTGAATTTATACCATGGTTGACTTCAATCCATAGTTAGCATTAATCCAATGTTCAATTCCATCCATGGTTGATGTTAATCCAATGCTGACTTTATACCATGGTTGACTTCAATCCACAACCATATTTTTAGAAGTAGTTGACTTACAACCAAGGTTGACTTCAACCAAAAGTTGCCTTTAATGAGAATGATTGACTTTAGTTTTTGTAACGTTGGCTTTTTTTCCTTTTTCGCTATGGTTACTTAGTTGACCATGGCATAAATATGGTTGCAACACATTTCTCTATGGTTGAATTTAGTTAATGGTGGTAGGTTATGATTAAATATGGTTTCTTTAGTAAAACATGGTTAATTATGGTTGCAAGATGGTTGACTAAGGTTAACATTATTTTACCATGGCAGACTATGTTTAATCTTGGTTGAACACATCTCATGGTTGAGTATGTTTTACTTTGATTCCCTATAGTTGATCTAAATTAATTGTGGTTGATTTTGATTAAGGTTGGTTGAGTTTGGCTCGACATGGTTGGATGACTTTGGTTAACCTTGCTTAAAATATGGTTGAAATAAATCCATACTTGACATTGAATCATGGTTTGGTCTAGGCATTATTGACTTTATGTAATTAAAATGAATAAATATTATACTAAACTTATAAAATTTTATTTATATTAAAGTAAAAATTTGTTATTATTGTTGTTGTTGTTATACAATATTGTAATAACATTATTATTAATATTATTGGTATTGTTGTTATTATATCAATAAATATATATGTGATAAAAATAATTAAATATAAAACAAAGATTTTAAAATTATATTAATGTTGATAGTAATATTACTATTACTATTAATATTACTATTACTATTAATATTAATTTGAATAGAATGTTAATAATATTAATTTTATTATCTGCAAGATGTAGAACAGTTGGTAGCGGGTGTTAAAGACACTCCTAAGATGAATGGTCGTTGGTTCAAAACTTAAAGGATACCAAAAATCCAACCATGTTAATGGTTGGTGCGATCCCCATGTGATTATGGTAGCTTAGATGCCACTGGTTCGTGGTTTCTTAGCCAAAGGCAAACGTTGCAAGTGAAGGGTACCCCCAACCAACAAAAAAAATACTAGTTTTATTAATACCTGTTTATATTATTAATGTTAATTACATTATGATTGAAGAAAGTCATTGGTTGTGTTGGAGGAATGGTTTGAGGAGCCCTAAGAGGCGATGGATGGAAAGCTAGGGAGAATGATTTGATGGAGAACTAACAGGTTCAGGCAACTACACTACCACACCAAATCTCACGCTATTAATAGGAACCATCTACTGCAAGGAAGCGATGGGGGAATAGAATGGAGGGGCCACAAACCCCTCCCAAACAGAGCATAGAGAAAAACTAGCAGATCAGAATCCATATCAAGCTTCAAGCTCCAACACAAACAAAAGGAAATCATCTGAAGGAAAGCTAATGGAGAACAATTTTTTCGAATGAAATACAAGCAAAAGCTTACCAAAATAGAAGGAAATACCCACCCTACAAATCAAGGAAGACAGTCTTAGAGCTCACATTCAATATATGAAATATCATGCCCTAATAGGCAAGTTCATCGATGTCTGGCCCTCAGAAAAAGGCCTAACATGGTGGATTAATGTCACTTTGAAGCCTTAGGGACACTACGATCTTCATATTGGAGATAAGGGTTTTTTTAGAGTCGTCTTCCTCAATATAGAGGACAAAAATAGGACATTTGAAGGAAGACCATATTTCTATAACTCTGTGGGGATCTTTCTAAATCCTTGGAAAGAATGATTCAGTCTGGAGAAAGAAGATCTAACCTTCGTCCAACTATGGTTAAGATTCTACTCCCTCCCCTCTTAATACTGGAATGAGAAATTCCTGGAAGCGATGGGTAATACCATAGGGGAATTTGTGAAAACTTCAGAGAAAAGAAAAAGAATGAGATACACTGCATATGCTAGAATGTGTGTATACATGGCCATCACAAGAGATATTCCAAAAGGAATCAATCTAATTTGCGAAGATGAAGATTGGTTTCAACCAATAGATTATGAAAAAATTTCTTTTTATTGTAGGTGTTGCCATGAACACAAACATCTCTTCAGAGAATGCCTAGAGAACTCCTCAACAAGCTCACAAAAAGGGAAAGGAATCAAAGGATGCACAGGGATTTACCAAAGTCTCATGTAGGAAGCATGCGTCAAAGAGAAACTTCAGTCCTGAGGTAAATAAAAAAAACCCTTTCCTCTAACTCTTTTGAAGTTTTACACTCAAAACAATTGTTAGAAAACCCATATATGAAAGAAAAGATCCAACCAGAAAATCTAGGAGAATGTGAAAATAAAGATCCATAGAAGAAGGTTCAGTGTCACCCAAACCCTCTAGAACAAGAAACGGACATGGAAATGCTGGAAGAAGAAAACCACGACATGGACATAGGATATTTGGATCTCGATGAACTAGAAAAAACAGTTCAAGACCTAGAAAAAAGAGGAATTCCCTCACAAAAGGTGGTTTTACTCAAAGAATCCATCATCAAAACCAGGAAAGTCAAAACTCTTAGGGTTATTCCAGAAAACCATCAAGCAAAGATACATGAAGTAATAAGACGAAATATTAATGAAAAATGGGGAATAAGAAGCAATCAACAGAGAATTATGGAAATAGGGGAAAATTTGGTATCCTTAGGTCAATTTCCTACCACAAAGGTTGCATTCTCTATACTAGTTAAACCATCTCAATAGAAATCATGTCCTAGAATATCAGAGGGTGTAATACGCTCTTAAAAAACCAGGTATTGAAAAATAAAATTGTTTCTAAAAAACCCTCTGTCATGTTCATTCAAGAAACAAAATGCTCTGAGACACATTTTAAAGCAACAATGACAAAAATCTTGAAAGGAAGTGAATCAGTGGCCATTGATGCGATAGGAATTGCTGGAGGATTGGGCATCAACTGGAATCTGCTTAAAGTGAATCTGTCACAACTAGATACACCATCTCTGTAGAATTTCATATCATAGGAACTAGTCACAAAGGTATCCTTACAAATCTCTATGGACCTTTCTCCACAGCCCCAAAGCAATCCTTCTTAAATCCCCTCAACATGTTTCACCACTGGTTCGGAGAAAATAACTGGATCATGGGGGGAGACTACAACTTGATACACAACCTAAAGGAAGAAAAGGAGGCCTACAAAACCTAAGAACCCAAAACGCTTCTTTTTACAAAATGATTGATGAAATATCTCTCGTGGATATCTCCACTACTAATCTATCCTTAATCTCATAATCTATCCTCACATGAGGTGCTGACATATTTGCTTTTGTTCTACCAGCAACATGCTTGGATCACTGGCCTATCAGTTTGGACTAGAAAAGAATGGGGGAAAATCTAAGAAGACCCTTTAGATTTGAGAAGTTTTGGCTCACCCATCCAAACTTCCAAACACTCATGTAGCAATGGTGGAAATACTTCCAACCTCGTGAGGGTATTCCTATGTACAAATTTCAACAAAAACTAAAATTCATCATGTAAAAGTTAAAAAAATGGAACAAAGAGCACTTAGGTAACATTCATTCGGAAAAGAAGTGTATTGAAGCTCAACTTGAAGACTTACAAAGGACCATTATGAAAGAGGGATACATGGAAGCTTTCAAGGTGGAAGAAAAGAAATTACAGGAAGACTTGGATGTCAAGGAAACCCTAGAAGAAATATTATGGAAATCAAAATCAAGAAATATGTGGTTAAAAGAAGGGGAAATGAACTCTTCTTTCGTTTTCCGCGCAACAATTCAACACAGACAAACTAATATGATAGTTCGCATAAAAAAGGAAGATCAGATAGAGGCATAAACACATAAGGAAATAGAGCATATCCTCATCAATCACTTCAAAAGCATAATGGAAGAACTTGATACAAATAGGAGCAGGTCCATAGAGGATATTCTAGAACACATTCATGCTCTTTTCACTCAGGATCAAAATGATCTCCTGCTGAGACCCATGGAGCTTACATAAATGAAAGAAACAGGGAAGCAGATGAAAAATGATAAAGCCCCTGGATCTGATGGCTTTACTACCAACTTATTTCATGCTTGTTGAGACACCATTAAGGAAGAAGTCTCAAAAATAATTGAAGATTCCAGGATAACTGGGAAAGTTCTAAGGGCCTTCAACTCAACATTTATCTCTCTGATCCCCAAATAAAATGGAGGCAACTCTCTAGGTAAATTAAGACCTATTGCTCTTTGTAATGTGATTTTCAAAATCATTACTAAAACCATTGCCAACAGACTCAACCCTCTACTACCCTCCATAATATCTTTGGAACAATTTGGCTATGTTGGAGGTAGGCAAATCCTTTATGGAATAATCCTATCCAATAAATTATCCACTCCCTCAGAACCACCAAAAAACTTGGAATGCTAATCAAATTAGATCTCTCTAAGGATTTTGATAAACTTAACTGGGATTTTCTTAAGAAAATGTTGTTGGTGTTAAAATTTTGTAATCACCGGGTTACATGGATCCTCAATTTAATCTCAACCACCTTATTTTCCATTCTGATTAATGACACCCCTTCTAAAACCTTCTATCCTACTAGAGGCATTAGACAAGGAGCTCCCCTATCTCCATTTATGTTCATTCTAATGACAGAAGGTTTAGGGAGCCTTCTTAAAGGAAAAAGCCAAACTATTGAACTAAAAGGTCTTACCTTACACCCCCTTATGACTACTCAAACCCATCATCAATTCATTGATGACACTCTGCTTATGTGTTTCTATTTGGTTCATGAAGCCAAATATTTAAAAAATAGTCTGTGATCTTTCTTTAAAGCAAGTGGATTGGATGTCAACCAAGAAAAATCTCAAATATTCTTCTTCAATACCTGCAAAGTTACCAAGCACGGCATCCTCTGTATCCTAAAATACCCTGAATTATCCTTACCACCAAGTATATGGGTGCCCCTCTAGCTGAATCCATAGTCAAACAAATATCTTGGAACGACCTTCTTGACAAAATGAAACAGAAACTCAGTTGTTGGACTTTCAGATCTCTCAATCTCCCTAGCTGACTCATCCTGGTCAAAGAAGTATTGCAAGCTATGCCCACTTATCTCTTCTCCATTCTTCCAGCCCCCAAAGATATCATCAAAACAATTCAGGCCATTTAGCACACTTTCCTTTGGGGGGGGACTAACAGTCATAAAAAATGGTCTCTGGTGGACTAGAAGCTTAGGGTTGAGATACTGCCACCAATAACAAAATTTTCAATGCTAAAATATGGTGGAAATGGGTTACACACTCCTCTAAACCTTGCAGGAAATCCTTTGGCATGTCAAGTATGCCTCAAGATAGGACAAGCAAGATATTATCAAATTCTCCAAAAATATCAAAGGGTCGCACATTTGGAACTCTGCTCAAGCCAATCGAGGCATCATACAACGAAGCAGCTTCTGGGAGATTCACAATGGTGAATCAATAAATTTTCTCCTTGACTCATGGAATCAACAAACTCCCCTAATGGAATATTTCAACACCCCAATACTAAGTGATAAACTCAAGCTCATGCACAGAACAAAGGTTAAATACATGTTGATCAAAGACAACACTGAAGAACACTTCATGAAATGGAAAACTATCGAATGGTGGAAAAAATTGAGCACAGAAGAGGATATCCAATCTTTTTGGGAAACTCTTCAAACCATGCATATTAGAGTTCGCAATGATAATGACAAGATTAGATGGGGATTCTCCCAAAATGGAACGTATAATTTGAAAGAAGCCACTTGGCTTCTCAACAATACCTCCAATGAACCCAACTAACGAAACAGGTGGGGGGAAATATGCAAAGCTAATATTTGGCCAAAGTAGCCTCCTTCTTACGGCTTTTGTTGCATAGATGCATACTGACATGGGAAAAATTGCTAAAGAAATGTTGTAGCGGGAATAATTGGTGTTGCATGTGCAGGAAAGAAGGATAAAAAATAAATCATCTCCTTGATGAATGCAAAATTGTGAATGAAATATGGAAAAAAGGGGAAAATATTCTGATAGAGTCAATGAACAGCCAAACCTCTCCATTGACAACTAGGCGCATAACCCTTACCAAATTTTGCTTTTGAACATAATTTGGGAGCTCTTTCCTAGATTTGTAGTATGGGAAATATGGATTGAAAGAAATAAGAGAACCTTTGAAGACAAATGTAAGAAAGAAGAAGACGTATGGGACACTCTGAAAAAACACATCTTGGAAACACTCAAGCTAAATGTCTGAGATAATAATTCTCTAACCCTGAATCTCATTGAAATCCAAATTCTCCAATATTGGGGCATCTCCTCCAACCTGGATTAAATTGGAAATCCGAAACCAAACATCTTCAAAAAAATCTCCCTGAACCACTGGTCAAATCCTCCAGTAAACACTTTCAAACTAAAATTTGACGGTGCCTCAAAGGGTAATCCAAGACCTACAAGATTTGGAGGAGTAATTATAAATGTTGAAGGTCAAATTCAAGGTGTATTCTAGGGCTCCCTAGGATACTCTACCAACAATACTACTGAGCTTGACGGACTTCTCATAGGCCTATATTGGGATATCAAGCATAAATTGACTCCCCTCATAGTAGAAGGTGACTCCCTCTTTATTATCAACATGGCGAATAAAATTACAGAAGGGTTCAAAAATAAGTAAAGTGGAAAAAAACTGGACAATGGAAAGTAGACTAGGTACTTTGGAAGCAATACTCTCTGACAATCCGACCTTCATTTTCCAACATGTAAGAAGGAAAGGTAACAAACTAGTGGAATCCATCGCCAACCATTGAGTTACAAATGAAGGAGCCGTCCAATAGGTAAAGTGGGAAGAAATTATATACCACAACTGTAGAGAGAGATGGGAAAAGATAGATTCTCAAGATCGCATGGACTCGAATGTAGGGGAGAAAGGATAGGGACACAGATGTCAAGAGGAGAGAA
Source organism: Pseudotsuga menziesii (assembly GCA_001517045.1). Lineage (NCBI taxonomy): Eukaryota > Viridiplantae > Streptophyta > Pinopsida > Pinales > Pinaceae > Pseudotsuga > Pseudotsuga menziesii. The sequence continues at coordinate 14,403 of LPNX010038988.1, read as the reverse complement.
AGGCACATTCCAGGACACATGGCATCCCTCTCCATGTAGATGTCTCAAGCAAATGGGCTTAAAAACCACTCCTTCCCTAATCCAAGTACGCTCCCACGTAAGGAAAATGGGGAACCAAACTGTGTTGTAGGGAAGCACATGGACTTGGTATTTAAGGGATGACTGCAGCAAGCCACACACAGGCAGAATCATAGGGAGTCAATACATCACTGATCATGAATATTATGTGAAGAAGTTTTATAACAAGGCCTTTGAGCAAGAAAGGCTCACATCCAAGCATAGTTGTTTTCAAAGCGGATGCAGGAGAGCCCGAACAGCTAGTGACAGGATCGTGCAGTGGTAGCTTCAGCATCGAGGCATCTTATCGATCCCTTCTCCTTCCTCTTGGATTCAGATCCAAAAGGCTCACTTTGGAATTGTCAACATGTCAGCGCATCAAGCAGGGATGGATAACATCGACTGGGAAGCGATCTTCAAATTCAAGATCCCCCAACACATCTGCTTCACCATCAATTATATGGAGAACGAAATGTTCAACGAGTTTAGACTCAAGCTTGGACCCGATGTTGTCATCCACAATTACTGGAGGATTAAGTTATTATTGTCTAGGGCTATGCATTAAAGGGATATTTTTGGCGATATGGTGAAACTCATTGTAATTCTATTCCAAGAGGATATTGAAAGAAACCTCGACCACATGAAAGATATCATCTACCTCTTTGAACCACCATTTCAACGACTGTAAGGAAGCAAAATCCTAGATCAGGCTTCGAAGGGAGGTGCAACTAGTAAATCCCATGATGATGAGGCATAATCTTCCATGAGTGACTAAAATATGCTCTGTCTTTCTATTTAAAGTCTCTAGTGTTGTGTATTTCTGCATGTCTTCTTGTCACATCCCCTCCCATCCACCAGAGAGATAACACGACCAAGGTGTTGCTAATCCAGGAAATCTAGCCCCATGAACGTAAATATAAAAATGCATTGACATAACACATACACAGATGCATACAATTGCAATTATACAGTGGAAGCAAAATTCATTCATTCACAGCATTTAACATGTTCATATTAATTTATACACATATACAGTTGTAGAGATAAAATAGACAAGAGTGACTTATCTTAAAACAAGCTTGTCCCACAACCATCTACGTCGCTACACATTCCACGTAACCATAGGCCAATGTGCTCATTAATCTCTTAGTAGCATTGCCACCCTCGATATGGGCATGATTCCCATAAGGAATAAGGGAACACTAGCAGACTCACACGTAACCAAGCATATAACAAGAACTCAACCAAGCCAACACAGTTGGGTTTATCAGGTTGCAAAGGAGATTGAAATGCTGACTTCTAAGCTAGTGAGTTTAACCCTAGAGCTATGGACACCTACATGAGATATAGCCTGGCTTCTAAAACATCTACACACCCAACACAAGAAAGCATTCCCTTCTCTACTACACAGTCCCTCAGGCTATCCCTTCCCTTCCAGATCTATTCAGGGTGTACAAAGAAGAAATCCATCCCCCTAACTCTGTCTGTGAGGTTCCTTCTTACACTAGGTTTATCAAGCTAGTTCAGACCCCGTTTCCACTCCTAAACCAGTTTAAATACCAAACAAAAGATGTATACACAATAATTACAATTCTGGGATTGAAGGAAAACATCACACAGGAAAAAATCGGGAATGGAAATTGAGTAAAACATCTCAACATGTGCAATTCATTTTCAGAAACATTTATTGCCTTCATGTGGGAAAAAATGGATTCATCCAACACCCAAAAATTGTGGGTCTCTTCTCCCACTCGTTGTGCAACCCAAAAACATTTTTCCAGCCGGGTAATGAGGAAAAAACAACAAGAATGCCTAGCAGAGATCCCAGCTACTGACTGTTAGCAAAACAACTTCCCAGCCATGGGGAAAAAACACAGGAAACTGCAAAAAACATGAATGATAGTGCCCATGAGCTCCAAAAACGTGGGGAAGACAAAAAAATGGATGCATGAGGGAATGGTCATACGTTTTTGGGTTTTTACTTTCCCAAGGAGTCAAAACACATTTTCAAAAATGGGTGCTCTACCCAATTCGAATTTTGGGCTGCCATACCTTTCCCATCCCATGCAATAACCAACTGAAGCATATTCTGGCAGTAATAAATGATTGAGTGAATAAGACAAGAAAGGTAGTTGACAGCTTGATGGGTTCTCCCTTTGACATTTGGCTTTCCCCCCTTGGCCCAAAGGTTGGAATATCCCCCCCCTTATCCTTAGGAAATCATGCCCCCATCTCATTATTTGTTGCATTGACATAGTTGGTTGTGGGTTTTTAATTAAATTGCATATTTACATGATATCCAAAATTATAATGTGTTGGCTAGCACAAAATACCATCAGCAATGATTTTTAATCACCGAAACATAAATGCTAAATCGATGGTGGGTTTGTTTCCTTTAGCTCCACACCATCATTAATTACAATATCTACATCATATACATTTAATGCAAACGGGGTCAAAACTGAGGTGTTACATTCCCCTCTCCCGTCAACAGCACTGTCCTCAGTGCTTTACAAAATTGAACAAAAATGCTACACTGGTATCGCCCTCAGTGCTACGTAGAATTGAAAAAAAATGAATGTGCCAATTGCATGGCATCCTCCAGCTCCCATGTAGCTTCTTCAGGACTGTAGTTCTCCCATTGCACCTTTACCTTCCCTATGGCTCGGTTCAGGAGCATTGTGACCTTCCTGTCGAGGATGCGCATTGGATCGATTTGGAACTCTCCCTCAGATTCCACCTGAATCATATCCTAATTTATCACATGGTTAGGATCATGTACATATTTCTTAAGCAAATAAACATGAAAAACATTATGAGCTCTAGTGCTAGCAGGCAATGTAAGTCTATATGAAACCGATCCTATTATTTCGAGCACTTCAAATGACCCACAATATCTAGGTGACATCTTGGCACAACTTCCAAGCTTCAAGGAAATCTTATTTTCCCTCACTCTGAGGTAAATGTGATCCCCAACACTGAACTCTCTGTTCAGCCTATGCTTATCTGCATAGCTTTTCTGCTGTCTTGGGCTGCTTTCAGATTTTGGCTGATTTTTACAACCTCCTGCTTTATCCCCTTGAGCAATTTTGGCCCAAGCACAATCGTGTTCACTAGATTATCCCAAGTCACTAGTGTCCTACACCTCCTTCCATACAAAGCTTCATATGGACTCATCCCCAAGGATTCTTGTTGTCCATTTTTATAAGCAAACTCTACAAGTGTAAATAATATTCCCACTTGGTTGGTTTGTCCATCACATACATGCGAAGCATGTCTTCAAGCACTTGATTTACTCTCTATGTATGCCCATCAGTTTGAGTATGGTAGGCAGTGATGAAGTTCAACTTTGTACCCAAATATGCAAACAACCCCTTCCAAAAATTGGAAGTTAACTTGACATCTCTGTGAGAGACTATTGCCTTGGGAAATCCATGCAATTTGAAAATCTCGTTCATGAAGATCTTTGCAATGTCATCAGTCTTATGCGTGGACTTAACTGGTATAAAATGTGTTTCCTTTGTCAACTTTTCCACCACAACCATGATGGAATCATGTTGTCTCCAAGACATTGGAAATCCTGTAATAAAATCCATGGAAATAACCGTTCCCATTTCCATTCTGGAACTCGAAAAGGGTGCAAAAACCCTGCTGGGTGTTGATTCTCAACCTTCACCTGTTGACATGTCATGCACCTTGAAATATATTCAGCCATGTCCTTTTTCATTCCTAGCCAAAAGTACTGCTTTCTAGCTGTAGCAATTGTCTTCTAATATCCTGGGTGACCAGAATATGGAGCTTGATGGATCTCATCCATAAAAATCCTCCTCAAATCTGCTACATTTGGAATATAAAATCTGTTCTTATAAGTAATAAGTCCATCTTCTTCCAATTTATATCCCTCATACTTATTTTCAAGGATTTGCTGCTGCAACTTGTCCTTAACCTATGCATACAATTCATCTTCAACAACATGATTAACAATTTGTTACCTCAACTACGATTGGCAAATACTAATGGATGCCACATGCATTTCCTGCACCTTCCTGCTGAGTGCATTAGCTACCTTATTCTCTTTTCCTTTTATGTGTTTGATTTCAAAATCAAACTCACATAAAAAATACAACTATCTAGCTTTCCTAGCATTTAACGTTGGCTGATCAAACAAGTACTTCAGACCACAATGGTTTGTCCTTAGCTCAAATCTTCTGCCCACCAATTAATTCCTCCACATATTGAGAGGATGTACTATGGCCGCAAGTTATAGATCATGAGTAGAATAGTTCTTCGCATGCTCCTTCAAATTTCTTGACTCATAACATATCATGTGGTTGTCTTTCATAAGGACTCCTCCAAGCCCTTGACCACATGCATCGGTGCACACCACAAAATCTTTTTATGGGTCTACAATCTTTAATACTGGTGCACCTATGAGAATTTTCTTCAACTGGTGGAATCTTTCTTCACACCTTGGTGTCCATTCAAACTTTATTCCATTCCTTTGCAAAGAAGTGACTAGATGTGCAACCTTGGAGAATCCTTCAATGAATCTCCTATAGTATCCTGCAAGCCCCATAAAAGATCTTACATGTATCAAATTTCTTAGAGTAGGCCAATTCATAATGGCCTCAATATTCTCAATTTCCATAGATATACCTTCATCTGAGATGATGTGACCCAAATAATGAATCCTATCCTTATATAAGTCACACTTTCTCAACTTTGCATACAACTTATGCTCCCTGAGCAATTGCAATGTCAATCTCAAATGTTATTCATGCTCTTCCTCATTCTTAGAATAAATAAGGATGTCATCAAGGAAAACAAGAACAAACTTGTCCAAATACCTGCTGAAGACATTATTCATAAGGCACATAAATGTAGCTAGTGCATTTGTCAGACCAAATGGTACCATTACAAAATCATAATGTCCATACCTTGTCCTGAAGGCTATCTTATGAATGTATTCATCCTTGATTCTCACTTGATGGTAACCTGACCTTAATTCAATCTTGGAAAATACCTTTGCTCCTCTCATTTGATCAAAGAGGTCATCAATCCTAGGAAAAGGGTATTTATTCTTCATCGTGGCTTTGTTTAGCTGTCTATAATCAATACACAACCTAAGTGTACCATATTTCTTCTTCACAAACATAACTATTGGTCCCCAAGGGGACACACTTATCCTGATACAATTCTTCTCCAACAACTCTTGCAGTTGCATCTTCAACTCTAGCATTTCTGGTGCACTCATCATGTAGGGTGTCTTGGACACTGGTGTTGCTCTTAGCACAAGTTCAAATGTGAAATCAATGTCCCTCTTTGGAGGAAGCCCTGGAATCTCATCAGGAAAAAAATCCATTAATTCTTGCAATACAAGATAGTCCTTCAACCTAATAGTTTCATTCTCTATTGCTTCCAAAACATGAGCTGCATACACTCTGCAACCTTTCCTACATAAATTCTTCAACTGCATTGCTGAAATATGTCTCACAAAAATCACCTTTGGAATGCCTCTTACAACTATTGGGTTCCCTTCTTCATCCACTAGTGGAAAATGAGAGATTAGTGACCAGGAGACCAAAAATTTTGGTCACCATAGTTTTTTTGAAGGGATAAACGACCAAAATTGATAAATTTAAGTGAGATAACTAAAAAATACCAAGATAAATGACCACTTTTGGTCATGGGATAAAAACCAACTAAAAACGACCAAGATAAATGACCAAATTTGGTCACAGGATATCTAGACTAAAAATGACCACATAACAATTGGTCATTTATTTGGTCATTTATAGTTTGTCACTCCGGCAATAAAAAAAATTCTCAATTGTTTTTCCCTCTCAACTCAATTGTTTCACCCATTTTTGGACATAGGAAGCCAATGAGCAAAGGCAAATTCTTAGAAGCTAGATCCAGAGGGAGCAAGAAAAAATGAAGGAGGATATCCTGAAGAGTCCCCTCACATTGAAGGTAGCGGGTCTTCTGCTGCTTGCCATTGCATTAGTTGGAAGCATAAAGGAAACTGGGAAGGGAAGTGACACATTTGAACTCTCCTCCTTTACATTCCAATGGATTCTATGGGCCAAAGTTGTGGAGAGAAATGGAGGAGGAACTAGTACAAAAGCGCGGATTTTTCCACGGAGGTTTTCCACGTTTCTTACTTTTTGGTGTAAAATCCAATGTAATAGGAACGAGGCGTCGCTATATCCATGCCTAGCCGTCGCTGTATCCACGCAGGGACTCTTAGACGTCGCTGTATCCACGCCTAAACTCTTTGTCGTCGCTATATCCACGCTTGACCGTCTCTATAGTGACGACACCGTCTTTTGTTGACTTTTTACAAATAAGAGGTTCGTTTTGTTTTCGTTTTCGTGGGGCGCGGGTGGATTAATGCTTATAAGTGGAGGGAAACACATAGACACTTTTAAAAGTGGAGGGAAACGAAATAGTATCTCCACACCATTTGAAACAATTTCAATTAAAGAATCATCAGAACATCACTACGAGAAATCAGCAATCAATTCGAGAATACAGAGAATCTGGGTTCTAGCGGTTGATCTAAAGAATTGGAAGATCGCACCAGTTTTCAAGTGTATACAATACTCTCAGAACACCGCATATGCCCATAATGGCCCACCGAACTAAGGAAGAAGTTGAGGAGGAACTAAGCAGGTTTCATGGTCTACTGCCATTAAAACGCTTCAAATTACTTCAGAGGAGAGAAACAATACTATTATCTGCCTGCCCGCCAAGAAACGCATTTGGGCAGCGAGAGATTTCATGTTCGAGCAGAAGAGAAATTTGGAAGAAGGAGCTCTGTTCAAAGTTCCTAAAAGTGAGAAGCTGGGATCCATAGCCTATAAATGGTGTAAATCAACTAGAAAACGATCACAGAAAGCTCCGTGTAAAAGCTTTCAAAATGTCCAAGAGAAGAAGTCATTAGGAAAGGTAGAGGATAAGCCCTACAATGTTGACAAAGTCCATAAGCCAGAACAGAGAGAGGAGCAGCAGAGTCAACAAGAAGAGGAGAAAGAAGAGGACGATGATGGGGTTATTTGCAGTGTATGCAGTGGCTGTGATGGGAATTCATCAGACCCAATAGTGTTCTGTGATGGGTGGTTTCTCATGGTACATGCTAGCTGTTATGGTGATCCATTGATCAAGGGAATCCCAGATGGGGATTGGTTCTGTGCAAGGTGCATGGACGCTGAAGACAAATCCCCACGGCAGGCTTGCTGCCTCTGCCCCTCCTCGAAAGGGGCCATGAAAATCACTACTCAGAACTCATGGGCCCATATTTCATGTGCCCTTCTGGTACCTGAAGTGTTCTTCCAATGCCCAGAGGGAAGAGACAGGATTGAATGTTCAAGGGTGCCTCCAAGAAGGTGGGATATGATTTGCTCTTTCTGCAATATGTCAA
>LPNX010038961.1:0-11776 GCA_001517045.1 Pseudotsuga menziesii | reverse complement strand
AGAGATCTTTTTGCATGTAAATCTATATGTTTGGTAGTTGAGATTATTTTAATTTTTCTTAGCTGAATTAATGTTTTTTTGTATGTTTGTTAGATGAAATAATGGATTATGTAATTCTAAGTGTTTGGTAGATGAGATGATTTTAATGTTAACTTGAATAATGTTTTTTTGTTTGCAACTCCATGTATTTTTTTTGTTAAATAAAATAATGTTTTTTGTATGTACCTCTTTTTGTTAAGTAAAATTATTGTATGAAATGATGTGCTTTTGTATGCAACTGTATGTTTGTTTTTGAAATCTTTGTACATAATTTTTGTATGCAAATCTATGTGTTTTTGTATGTAGACTTTTATATGTAACTCTATGTGTTTGTGTTTGTAGATCTTTGTATGCAACTCTTTGTTTGTTAAATGAAATTGATTTTTATATTTGTATGCCACTGTATGTTTGTTAATGAAATATTTGTACATAATTTTTGTATGCAAATCTATGTGTTTTTGTATGTAACTCTATATGTTTGTGTACGTTTATTTTTGAAATATTTATACATAATTTTTGTATGCAAATGTATGTGTTCTTGTATGTAACTCTATGTGTTTGTGTTTGTAGATCTTTGTATGCAACTCTGTGTTAAATGAAATGATTTTTATGTTTTTTGTATGAAATGATGTGTTTTTGTATGCAATTTTATGTTTGTGTTTGAAATCTTTGTACATGATTTTTGTATGCAAATCTATGTGTATTTGTTTGTAGATTTTTGTATTTGTAGATCTTTGTACATGCTTTTTATAATAGGACTTATGTATTTAGATATGTAGATCTTTGTCTAAAATTACCTATATAAGTTATCTATATATGTGTTTATGTTTATTTGAGATATAATAATATATATACATTATATTATTTTATTTTTTTTCTTTTACTTTTATTTTTTAATTTGTTTTAATTGTTGTTTTAATTCATTTTTCATTTATTTTTAATGACAAATTCAAAAATGATTTACATGATTCATTTTATTTAACTTGTTATAAATTAAATAATATCACAACTATAATAAAATCAACTTAATAAATACATAACTAAAAACTTAATTTACAATTAAAATAATCTTTTTTTTCCTTTATAAATTAACTTAATAACTACAATAAATTAAACTTAATAAATACATAACTAAAAAATTAATTTACAATTAAAATAATCTTCTTTTTTCCTTTATAAATTAACTTAATAACTATAATAAACTAAACTTAATAAATACACAAAAAATTAAAAAATTAAACAACTTGTTTTTTTCTAACAACAACAACAAAGCACATAGATTAACTTTGTTGTAATAACAACAACAAAGCACAGAGATTCACTTTGTTGTAACAACAAACAAAGCATAGTTTTTGAGGCCATATGAGCTTTCACCTTCCCGTGGTTGATCTTGTTAGTAGAGATTCTAAAATCTCAAAGCTAAGGAAAGCTCTTAAATATATACTTATATTTTTAATGTATTAATAATAATAATATTTATTAAAATAATATATCTACATTTTTTTAATTGCTGTTTTATTTCAGTTTTCATTTATGCAACTCTATGTGTTTTTGTTTTTAAATTTTTGTATGTAACTCTATGTGTTTGTGTTTGTAGATCTTTGTATGCACAATGTTTGTTAAATAAAATGATTTTTATGTTTGTTATGTGAAATGATGTGTTTTTATATCCAATTCGATGTTTATGTTTGAAATCTTTGTACATGATATTTTTATGCAAATTTACGACTTCTATGTGTTTTTTTTTTTAGATTTTTGTATTTGTAAATCTTTGTACATCTTTTTATAATGCAACTTTATGTATTTGGGTACGTAAATATTTGTCTAATATTACCTATATAAGTTATCAATATATGTATTTCTTTTTATTTGAGATACAATAATATATATACGTTATATTTTTTTCCTTTTCTTTTTATTTCTTTTTAAATTGTTTTAATTTTGTATAATTGTTGGTTTGAGATATTTTTCATTTATTTTTAATGAAAATAAAAAATGATCCATTTTATTTAACTTGTTATCAATCAAATAATATCACAACTCTAATAAAATAAACTTAATAAATACATAACCAAAAAAATAATTTACAATTAAAATAATTTTTTTTCTTAATAAATTAACTTAATAAATACACGAAGAAAAAATTAAAACATTAAATAACCCCTTTTATTTTAACAACAACAACAATGCACATTTATAACAACAACCAATCATAGTTTTTAAGGCCATATGATTCTCGTTGGTCTTGTGAGTAGAAATTCTAAAATCTCAAAACTAAAAAACGGTCTTCAATATATAATTATATTTTTAACGCATTAATATTAATAATATGTATTGAAATAATATATATATATATATATATTATTTTATATTTTTCTTTTATTTTTATTTTTTTTAATTGTTTTATTTCATTTTTAATTTATTTTTAATGACAATTAAACATGATTCATATAATCCATTTTATTTAACTTGTTATCAATTAAATAATATCACATATTGCATTGGAACAATTTGGCTTCTTGGAAGGAAGATTGATTCATGAAGCTATTGGTGTGGCCCCGGTAGGATTACACAGTATGAAAGTCAAAAATATAAAAGAAGCCATATTTAAAATTGACCTCGCAAAGTAATTTGACAAGGTAAGCTCACTTTATCTTCGTTTGCTTTTAACCCACCTAGTTTTTGATATTGCGTTTATCAGATGGATTCTGAGTTGTATCACCATTGTCTCCTTTTTCGTTCTAATCAATGGTGCGGCCTCACCATTCTTCGATGCAGAGCTTGGGATTTGACAAGGTTGCCCACTGTCACCTCTTTTATTCCTTTTGGTGGCTGAGGGTCTCAGCTGTGCACTTAAGATGGCGATAAGGCTAGGAAATTTCACTGGGATGCAACTTGCACAGAACCTCCACATCTCACATTTGCTCTTTGTTGATGACATCTTGATCTTTTGTTCGGGCTCAGCTAGGGATTTATGTGCTTTAGATGATATTCTCAAGCTCTTCTCTAAAGCAACATGCATGGACATTAACGTTGGCAAATCCACAGTCATCCCCTATCTCTTATCCAGGGAGGAAGAAAGGGTCTTATCAGAACTTTTCCCTTTTCATACAGCATCTTTTGAATAGGGTATACACTATCTAGGGTTCTTTATAAAACCTAACGACTATCGAAAGCACGACTCGGCCTCGCTGCTGGAAAAACTGGACAAGCGACTCAAACTGTGGTGTCATCGCTCAATGTTGAGGGCTGGCAGGCTTGTTCTGGTCAAATATGATGTAGAGGCTATCCCGGTGTACTGGATGAAATTGGCCTAGATCCCCAAGGGTATACTCAAGAAGGCTTTCCGCATCTTCTTTCGTTTTCTACGGAGCGAGGTTTGCTTTGATTCAAAATTCGAATAGCTTGCTCAATGTGCTTGTGGTGTTAGCATCAAGATAGTTTCTTCTCTTTCGAAACCTAGCCTCCTTGGTGAATGGCACTAATGTGTACCTATTATCTTGATTAAAATGAAAACAAAAAAAATTGAAACTCTAACCTATTATCCCTCATTAAAAGAAAAAAAAACATTGAAACTTTACTAAGATGAAAGTGACATCTCAAATTCAAACTCCCAAACATTCAAATTTTCAAAATTGATACTTTTTAAAATAGAGAATAAAGTGACATCTCACATTCAAACTCTCACAAATTCAAATTTTGTTAAGGAGGATTTTTTGAAAAGCACTTAAGATTTTGTTAGATATTTTGGGAAGGTTCTAGAAAGGAGGAAAAGGTAGGAAAAAAAACTATCCGTTGAAGGTATGTGTTGAAAGAAATGCATCTATATATGGAATTTTACCCACATTAACATTTTCCTCCTCTGTTTATGGTCTAGATTGGAATGCCTGCGTGTTCGGGAGTTTGAGTTTGAATCTCGGTCAGTTTGATTCTTGATGGATGAGTCTGGATCTGAGTCATGTTTGTCTATGTGATTGATAGAGGAGGAGGTTAGATATCTGCTGCTGAAGACTGCGGAGGAGGCCTCTCAGGTAATGTGTAAATATTTTCAACCTTTCCATGGCGGCCACAGAAGAAGCATGCGCAAGAGGCGACTCAGGAAATATGTAAAGTATGCAAGGTAATATATAAATTATGTAAGGTAATTTGCTAGATTATACGTGTCTTTAGGCCCTATAATGTTTGCTAATATAAATTACTGGTATTTGTGCAGGAAAAAGGGTAAAAAATAGAACCGTGAGCCTAGGTTTGCTCGATCGTCTGAAAGATGTCTATCATTGGCGCAAATATGGAGAAAAGGCAGTGAAGAATAACCCCTTTCCGAGGATAATACTCCTTCTCAACTTTAATGTAAGTTCAAGTCTCTGTTATCTCTGTTGTTTAATTCAAAATGAATAAGATCGATTGATTACCCATAGATAGAATGATGGTTTTTGGGTTTGAATCCATTACCTACAATACCTACATATATATTTATGGTTGTTTGCTATTGTGTTCGATACAAAGCCATTACCCACCTTACCCACAAATCGATCGATGGTTGTTGGCTGTTGGGTTTGATACAGAGCCATTACCCACTTTACCCACAAATATATTGATGGTTGTTTGGTTCAATACATAGCCATTACCCACCTTACCCACAGATAGATTGATGGCTGTTGGGTTCGATCCGGCTCTGTATCGATAGACTTAGTCAGTTTTTAAAATGAATTTGACTGAATTTCATGCTAATTACTTTCTCTAAAAAATCCACTCGACTCATATACGTACGTCCAAAACTTTATCGATATGTTCCTTACTTAAATGGTCATTTATTTAAGTTTGTAGATTGGGATGGTCATTATCTTTTTCACTATTCCCACAATTTTAACGTTTTGTTGGTGATTTATATTTTTGTTTCCTCAAATTGATGGTTGTAGGGCTTTTGTTTCCTTCTATCCCATTACCCCACTAATTGATTGATGGTTGTTGGGTTTCTATTTCCTTCTATTCAATTACCCACATATTGATTGATGGTAGTTGGGTTCGATCCTGCTCCATATCAGTATACTTGGTTTTTTACAAGTAGAAAAAGTGTTAATCTTCTTTTGGATGGTTTTTTTCGTCTGTTTATCATTATCGATAATAAAAAATTCTAAAGGGCCTTTAAGAAATTAATCTGACCCTACCCAACTTCATAGGAAAGTTATGTGACACTACTTGATGATATATGTGCATAGGAAAGTTATGCGACGCTAATGTTACTCGTAACAATTAGGACGACCTTTGTTGCGACAATGTGCTTTTACCATATGCAAATTCTCAAAATTATTACAACCACCAAACATTATATTGGAGTTAGCTAATCGTTAGAGTTTCGAAAAAACAAATTGGGTCACTTTTGCAGAAATCTTTATTAAAATCATTGTGTGCTCAAAAAATTCCTCTATCAACGTATATCGACGGCTAATTCCTACTAGAAAAATTACCCGAAACGTCTTTAATAGTCAGTTTATTGAGAGCACAAAAATTAGAACACATACACCAATTTCCTTCTTTCTTTAATAGCATGAACACTTACAATGCATAAGGACTAGTACTAGGACAAATGACTGACCCCAATAGTTATTGAATAATCCAATTTCATTCTTCTAAGAAAATGGGTGTCGATAAGGACATGAATTTGGGGGTTGATTTACAAGAATCAAGGGAATACCATGATCATGCTCACTAGATAAGGGGGGCAAGCCACGAGATGTGTTAAAGACTTGTTGATGTTTGGTTAAAAATCACTACAAGTCAAGGTGAATTTATGGGGTGGGGATATCCATGATTTGAATGGCATGGAATTGGGGAATGATGTTGGAGCGACTTTTCTTTGAGATATTTCCCATGCATTGAGAGCTGATAATCATTGGAGAGCTTGAATGAAGTCCTTAGAGGGTATATGCTCAACCATTTGTATCGATACCCATGTGTATCTCCTTAAAATATATGGTGACTAGGACCAAAATGTGTGATCAATTTTCCCTAAGGACAACATCACAACAACCCATGTTGATGACGAACGTATGGAAACATATTGGGAATTACTAAAAATAAGTGCCCCACTATTGTTATCTGCCACGACCCTACGTGAAGCACCATTGGAATTGGCGTGATGGAAGGCATGCGAGACATACATGACTAAGGGTGTATGACGAGTCGATATCGTTTTGGAAGCCTTGATGGCCAACACAATGTCAACAATTAAATTAAGTTTTAGTTTGAAATACATTAATATTTGTATTGTGCAAATTTTTTGTTTATTATTATATTGTAAATTAAATATATGAAATTAAAAATTAATAAAACCAATCTCAAAAACTAAACAATTTTCTCTTTAATTTTAAAAAGTAACAATTATACAAACTTCAAAATTTAATTAAATTAATACTTGTGTTCTCAATATCAAGCATTGTTTTCCATAGTACTAGTAAATATAGCATTGAAATTATTATGCATTTTTTATAAATATTAAATTGTATAAATTTTTTGATAAAATATTTTAAATTGATGCTGAAACTTCTCATATACTTGCTGCAAATTATCTTAATATAATAAGAATACTAATCACATATAAAAACAACAATTAATTACTAGCATTCAAGATTAGATACACCGTAATAAAATTACTTACCTTAATAACATAGTTAATAACTAGTGAGATTGAACCATGATTGCATATATCCTATAAAAGTCATAATGCTATATATTATAATGCCATGTATTGATATAGCTAATTAAGTGTTCTATACATTGGTAATCATAGTAAGAGTACATGATACGAGTTATTAAATACTATAATATGGATCACCAATAGTTTTTAATTATATAACATGCTTCTAGTTACTTTGACAAATTTTGAAATTTGCGTGCCAAAATCATTAGTGGGAAGATCAAGTGTTAAAAATTTAAAACTTAATCATTTATCGGTTAAGCGGGTGTACATCGAGCACGCAAAATGGGTCAAAGGGCACTAGCCGAGGGTTACTTTTAAATATGGCTGAGGCCTCGAGTTTGGTCTCGCAAGATCACAATCTGCTCAAAATTGAGACCAATCCATTTCAAAAACCTTTGTTGCTTAGCATCCTCCTGGCTTCGTGAATTAAGAGATTAAATAAATAAGAAATACAATCCATTTCCCAAAGAAAGTCACCTAAACTTTAGGAGTTTGATTCCTACTCAGCTGTTTTATTACTTTTACAGCTGCATTTAAGAGTTCAGTGTTGGGCAGAGGATTAACTCGTAATAGTAGCGATTGCAGATGCAATTATAGCTATTAAATGATCCCATTCACATTAGTCTTTTTAATTACGTCGATAGGCGTATATATGTTAGAATTTTCAGGTGGACTACCATCTATGCATTTTCATCTACCGATGAGAATGAGACAAGTGTACTGTCGAGATTGATTCTATGGGCATCTTCCAATATTAAAGGAGAATAGGACAAGTGTAGAGTCTAGATTGATTCTATGTGTGTCGTCCAAACTTAATAATTAATAATTTCAAAAAAATAGAAAATAATTTAATTAACATGTGATAAGTAGAGTTAGTGATAGTTTTAAAAATTAAAATTAATCTTGAACTATTCAATTATTAGATACAACTACTAGCTTAACTCCATCAATTATTAGATACAACTATTAGCTTAACTATAATGATTCTAGAATTATTAGCTTAAATTCAACTCTAATCAAAGTTTTATTGAATAACTATTAGCTTAACTATTATATGCAACTATTAGCTTAACTCCAATGGTTCTACAACTATTAGCTTAAATTCAACTCTAATCACTTACGACTTAGTCCAAGTGCATTTGGCATCTAGGAGTCTAGATAATGCGCAATCATGTAAGAGTCGAACTCCTAATTAAATAGTTTGAACTCTTAATAATTTCCTCTGAACTTGTGTGATAACTCAACTTGGTGGACTGGTATTGTGCAACTAATGTGACACTCAAACTCCACCTACCAATTGAGAGTCGAGTTAATGTGCGTAAGACTTATTCCAACTCCATTTGGAAGCTAGAAGTCACAATAACTCATAGCTCTTTTATTAACCTACAATAAATTTATATTAGCTTAACTATTAGATACAACTATTAGCTTAACTTCAACTCTAATTACCTACGGCTTAGTCCAACTGAATTTGGCATCTAGGAGTCTAGTTAATGTGCAATCATGTAGAGCCGAACTCCTAATAAAATAGTTTGAACTCCTAATAAATTCCTCTAAACTAATGTGATAGCTACACTTAACAACATGGTATTGTGCAACTCATGAGACACTCGAACTCCGCCTACCAATTGGGAGTCCAGTTAATGTGCATAAGGCTTAGTCAAACTCCATTTGGAAGCTATAAGTGAGGATAACTGAGAGATCTTTTATTATCTACAATAGATTTATGTTAACTTTTAAATTAACAATTAATCATTTGAACTCCTAATAAACAATTATAAAAAAATAAAATATACCTCATGTGATAACTACAATTTGTGGTAGTTGGAAAAAAATAAATAAAAATAGCTCATGTGAAAACTGAACTTAATCGCATGGTAATGTGTAGTCCATGTGACACTTGAAATCCATCTAGCACCTCCAAGTAGAGCTAATTAGTCAAACTAAATTTTACAGCTAGGAGAGTCAAGCTAATTAGTCAAACTACATTTTACAGCTCAGAGTCGAGCTAATTAGTCAAACTACATTTTACATCTCGGAGATGAAGTAATGTGTAGTTTGTGTGATAGTATAGGTCGTAATAAACTCCTCTCAACTCCTAGTAAAATCCTCTGAATTCATGTGATAACTGCACTTAGTGGAATGGTAATGTGAAACTCATGTGACACTCGTACTCCACTTACCAATTGAGAGTCCAGTTAATGTGCATAAGGCTTAGTCCAATTCCATTTGGAAGCTAGAAGTCATGATAACTCGAAGCTCTTTAGCTCTTTTATTAACTACAATAAATTTATATTAACTTTTAAATTAACTATTAATAGTTCGAAATCCTTATAAACAATTATAAAAAATAAAAAAAATAGCTCATGTCAAAAGATTGTTAATATGTATTAACTCCATTATCGCACAACAATTACAAGTAATTTTACTCAATTTAATGCGTGTAACTCAACTTAATGTGAGTAGAGCTTTGGCAATGTTTTTGGACTGTTCATTTATCAAAAAATATTATTTTGAAATTATTTCATCACTTTGTATTAATGCTATTAACTTAGATGATAAAACTGTTTTTATTATACAATAAGACTTTTACTTTATGAACCAATCAAACACAAGATAATTATATTCCTGCCTGCCGTAAGGATATTAATAAAATGACATCTCACATTCAAATTTTGTTAAGAGATAATAATAAAGTGCAATATCACATTCAAATTTTGTTAGCAGGATTTTTTTGAAAAGCATTCTCTTTTTTGTGGAACTTCTAGAATCTTTTAGAAAAAGACAAAAGCAGAGAAAAAAAACTATTCGTTGAAGGTAGGTAGGTGTTGAAAGAAATACATATATAGAATTTTACCCAGCGTTTAACATTTTCCTCCTCTGTCTATGGTCTTCCTCCTCTGTCTATGGTCTGTGCTTGGTGTGTGAGTCTGGGTATGTTTGTATGATTCTTGATGTCTGAGTCTGGGTCACGGTCAGTCTGATTCTTGATGTTTGAATGTCTGAGTCTGGGTCTGTGTCTGTCTGAGTCATGTCTGTTTGTGATTGATAGAGGAGGAGGAGGTTAGATATCCACTGTTAAACACTGCGCAGGAAGCCGATCAAGTAACAGGTATCCTGGTGGTCCTGCGTGGTTTTAAGCATGAAAGGTTAGTTGAGGGCGATGCTGCCTTTCCCACCTCTCTTGCTCTCACCTCTGCCTTGGCTGCTGGGTTCATGTCTGCCAACGAACCAGAATCGTGAGAAGGAACAGGCCTTGATCAACTGCTCTGTTCTGATACCAACTGACAGCCTTGCCATGGCGGCCACAAAAGAAGCCTGCACAGGAGGCGGCTCAGCTCAGGTAATCTGTAAATTATGTATGGTAATCTGCTGGATTAAGCGCGGCTTCAGGCCCTAGATTGTTTGCTAATATAAATTACTGTTTTATACTGGTATTTGTGTAGGAAAGAGGGTCAAAATGGACGAGCCAACCTAGGTTTGGTCGATCATCTGGATAAGGAGAATAGCCCCTGGTCAATATTCCTTCTCAATTTTAATGTAAGTTCAAATCTCTTTGTTTAATTCAAAATGAATGAATAAAATAGATTGATTACAGGTGATTGGCAGTTGGGTTCGATATAGAACCATTACTCACAAATAAATTGATGGCTGTTGGGTTTGTTTGGAGGCATTACCCACCTTACCCACACCCACAAATATATGAATGGTTGTTGGGTTCGATACGGAGCCATTACCCACCTTGCTGTTGGGTTCGAGACGGCTCTGTATGGGTAGACTTAGTCGGTTTCTAAAATGTCTTTCAACAGCCCAACCAACGATCTTGTTGTCATGTTGACGTGTATTCTGTCCTTCGATTTCGGATCTGTCGTGTCCTGTTGAAGTCTCTAAACTTTCTGAAATACATACTGCGTTGTTACACAGTTTTTAAGCTTTTAGCATGCCAGCTTGTTGCACAGCTTTCAAACTTAATAATTAAAATAATTTTGAGGCTTTAAAACTTTAGAATTAAAATAATTTGGAAGCTTTATAATTGAAATAATTTAGATTCTCTCATTTGGGGTTTTGTGAAGGTCATTATGGCCTGAAAGGTTTTATTTCTCAGAGTATTTGTTACAGTTAGGGATCTGAATGATGATTTGTCATAGTATTTGTCACATTTCTAAAGATCTGTTAGTCCTGCCTTCCCTTTCGAGGAGTCATCTGTATTCTAAGGTTTCTGTTTCCTCATTTTGATGGTTGTAAGTTTCTGTTTCTTTATATTCCGTTACCGCACATATTGATTGATGGCTGTTGGATTTCTGTTTCCTTATATTCACAGATTTATTGATGGCAGTTGGGTTCTATCCAAGTATAAAAAAGTGTTAATCTTCTTCTCGCTGGTTTTTCTCATCTATTTATATTTCTCGTATGTTTTCCATTTTAATATTTTAACATCTCTCAAAATCCTTCCATAATTTGTTTCAATTTGTTTCAACACACATCATTCAAAACTGACAAGCCATCAGTTAACATAGAGCAACATCATCGCAGTCGGTTTTCTTTTTTTTTGGTTGATATTGGTATTTTTTATATTTTAAAAAATAATTTTGAAATGCTTTTGTTACGGTAATTATTTATATTTTTCATGTTTTTTTTTATATTTTATTTAAAGTCATATTTAAATAAAGGTGTCTAATATTTGATTGGGTTTGTTTTCTTTTAAGGTATCAACATCTTTGAAGATGGATTTAATGTTATTTATATCACTTTGAAGTGAAAAGTGATATACCATGAACTTATATAGTTTAATTTTTTGAGAGTTTTGTAAAGAGAGTTTATTTACAAACTTATTAATTTTAATAAAAAGAAATATATTTTTTTGGAATGTGATTAAACCCATCCAAATGCTCTAGATGGTGGGCCCCCCATTATCTTTAGAGTAGGCTCCTGAAGTATTATGTGATATGTTTTTTTTAGTTGTCTCTGAATGAACTAATTTTATAATTTCTCTAATACACAAATTTCATTTTCCATTTAATGTTTCACACATACTAA
>LPNX010038959.1:89558-112945 GCA_001517045.1 Pseudotsuga menziesii | reverse complement strand
TAGAAATGCGAAATTATTTTTCTTAATTTATTTATCTTAATATCAGAATTTATTCATATCTATTGTGCGATTAAGCTTTGATATTTGGAATTAATGGATTATTACTTCTTAGACATGTCACTACGAGGATGTCAAATTATATATTTTCCTTATACCTTAAGATAGTCATATGGGCACACAAAGATAGTGGTGAAATGTCTCACGAAAGCTCACAAGGTAGTGGTCAAATGTGTGGGTAAGGTCAATGTAACACCCCGGTTTTGACCCCGTTTGCATTAAAATGTATATGATGTATATATTGTAATTAATTGTGGTGTGGATCTAAAGGAAAAAGCCTCACCATCGATTTTATCGTGTTATGTTACGACGATTAAAATCGTTGCCGATGGTATATCGTGCTATCCATCACATATTAAATTGGGCATCATGTAAACATGCAATTTAATTAAAATAAACCCCAACTAGCTATGTCAATGCAACCATAATGAAAAGGGCATGATTTTCCTAAGGATAAGGAGGGGGAATGTCTAACCCTTGGGAGACATTGGGGAAAATCCAAGTGTCAATTGATGAACCCTTTAGCTGTCACCTTTGTCTTACTCACCTTTCCTTGTCTCATTCAACTACCAAATTAAAAGCCTCTGATGATTAGTTGGGCAGTTATTGCTGGACAGTGGTATGTTGCAGGACTATCAGTCCTTGGCCAGACGCACACTCCACTAGGGAGCTCATTCATCCTAACGTGGGTAGGAGGAGGGAGGGGACGACCCATTCTTCATTATTTTTTTTCCTCATGTAGGGAGCCGGGGGGAAGCCGTTTTTAGCATTCACGATTTTCCTATGTGTGTGGCATTCACGATTTGATTTGGCTATTGTGGGTTCTCATTTATGATTTGGGGGTTCCTAGACGTTTTCCTTCGCATGCAGGTTTGGGATTTTCCCTCACGTGGTCTCTCAGTCTTCATGCATGCATACCATGACTGGTTCAGTCTTCCTTTTTCGATTTGGCTTTGTGTGTGCAATTTTCCTTCAATTTGTGGTCTGTATGGATGTAATCCACCTCCACGCAGGTGGCGTATCCTCTCCTCATGCAGCTAAGGATTAGTGGCTCTCTTTTCTCCATGATTGTGGGTTGTTGTTGAGTTTTTTTGGCCACGTCAAGGCCAAGAACAACTCTGGGATCGTCTTGCTCGGTCTAAGTTGTGTATCACCATTTTGGCTGCGGTGATGTTTCCTTTGTCTTCCCCAGAGTTGTGAATTGCTCGATTTTGCTGTGTGTATGCAATGGTTGGTCTTTGGACTGTGTAGGAGTGGAAAGGAGTCTTCTTGATAAACCTGGTGTGTTTGGGAGCCTTACAGATAGAGCTAAAGGGATGACTTTCTTCTCTACACCCCCTGAATAGCACTGGAAGGGAAGTCAGGTCCCAAGGGACTGTGCAACAGAGAAGGGACTGATTCGTTGTGTTGGGTGTGTGTGGGTGTCCTAGAATTCAGGCTAGTTCTGGTGCAGGTGTCCTTAGCTCTTTAGTGAGCCCACTAGCTTAGCAGACAGTGCTTCCATCTCCTGATAACCTGATAAACCCAACTTGTGGCTTGGTTATGTGTTGTTGTGCACTCTTAGCCTAATAAACCCAACTGTGTTGGCTTGGCTGAATAGTGTGGTGTCCTTGGCTATGTGTGAGCCTGCTTAGTTTCCTTATTCCTTGTGGGAATCATGCCCAACTCAGGGGGTGGCAGTGTTGCTGAGACATTAAGGAGCACACTGGCCTATGGTTGGGTGGAACGTTGCGGCAGCATAGCTGGTTGCAGGATGAGTTCATCCATAAGATAAGTATTCTTGCCTATTTGATCTCTGTAATTGTATTTGATGTTTAATGAAAATGATGAACATGCTAAATGCTTGAATGTATGGTTTTGCTTCCATTGTATGGTGATAATGTATGCATATTTTAGTTCAAATCATTTCAATTTTAATGTGTATGTTCATGGGGCTAGTTTCCTAGGTTAGATCATATTATGGTAGTGTCCTCTTCATCGGTCGGAGGGTCGGGGACATTACAGTGTGGAATCAGAGCACACGTTGAAGAATGGGCCTCAATGGGACATGAAGAAGTAGTGACAGAGGCAGGTTACCCTCTACCTAGCAGAGGAAAATGTGAAAAACAGGGAAAATTTCAATTTGTTTTTTCAAGTGTGGGAAATATCAGATGACTTAGGCTGAAGTCCATCCAGTACGTCGAATGAATTAGACTGAAGTCCATCCAATACATCGAATAACTTAGGCGGAAATCTATTCAATATGTCGGAGGACTTAAGCTGAGTCCATTCAGTAAAGAAACCAAGCGGAGAGAAATTTTAAAAATTTCCTAAGTTTGAATTTTTTTTTCTAAGTTCATAGCTGGGAGGAGCTGAAGGGTCGAAGCTCTTGGATGGGAGGAGATGAAGGTCTCGGCTAGATGGAGCCGAGGTGTCGGCAAGGCTCGCCGGAAGGGAAACAAAATTGCGGTAGAAAGAAGAAGAAGAGGAGAAGAAAGAATTTTTTTTCTAATTATATGAAATCTCAGAAAAGAATAGAAGATCGATCAGCCGATCTATCGGAAGACAGAGGAAGATCAAGCCAATGTGTCGGAAGATAGAGGAAGATCGAGCAGATGTGCATTGAAAGATAGAGGAAGATCGAGCCGATGTGTATTGGAGGACAGAGGAAGATCAAGCTGATGTGCATCGAAAGACAAAGGAAGATCAACCCGATGTGCATCGGAAGACAAATGAAGATCAGTTCGCCGAGGTGTCAAAAGAGTTGTCAAATAGTGACCTAATACATTGGATGGCTAGTTGGGAAGGGATCTGATCAGATGAAAAAAAAATTTGAGTTTTTTTTCAGTGGCAAGCCCCCTTGACCCCCGTTGTCCCCTTCAGATAGTTGTTCTTGGGAAAAGAAAAACCTGTTTGAAAATGTTAATATGAGGTTTCCTTGTCAAGGTAAGTGATTTATGATTGAAATGAATGATATGCAGCTAACAGTTGTGTTATTAACACATTTTGCAGAATCATAGTCACCTTCAAGGGAAATATTCCAGGTAGTGCAGTTCGGTAAGATAGGTTGTGGTTCAACCATGAGAATCCATGATGGATATGATTCTCAGGACTCCTACGAGTGTGCGCGAGATGCCATGGGGGAAAATGTCTGAGTTGGAAATGATGACATAGAGTCTAATGGAAGGAGATTCCAAGAGACATCGCCAGATATTACAGCCACCATGAGAAGCTTGATTAAATCCCAGGAGGAGTAGCATCAGTTGAATGCTTCTATGTTGCAGAGTTTGATAGACTTGCAAAGAAAGATAGACTCTGGACAGGGTATAGTAAAACCAAAAGGTAGTAAGAGAAGTACCAGGAGAAGAAGAAGGACTTCTATTAGATCATCTGACTCAGAAGAATCCAGTGGGGATTCAAGCTCTTCTTCTCATAAGAGCAAGAGAAAGAGGCGCCACAGGGATCGCTCTCGAGATGAATTCAAGAAGGATAAACCTCCTACGTTTGATGGTGAGGTAAATACTGGAAAAGAGGCTAAAGCTTGGATTCTTGGGATAAAGAAGTACTTCCAAGTTTAGGATTCTTTGGGAAACATGAAGGCAAGGGTTTCCATATTCAATCTGAATGGAAGGGCATCCATTTGGTGGGAGCACTTCAAGCAAGTAAAGAGGATCAGTGAAAGGAGACTTAAGTGGAAATAGTTCAAGAAGTATTTCAAGCAGAAATACCTCTTTGACAGGTATTATGATGACAAGATTAAGGAGTTCCATAAGCTGAGATTGGGACAACATACCATGGAATAGTATGCAAATAAGTTCTTACAATTGTTAAGGTATGTTAGGTACATCAAAGATGAAAAGGTAAAAATCCAGCATTTTCTGAGTGGCCCTGCCTCAATCTTACAAAGACAGAATTGAGTTTTATGAACCTAGAACTCTTGAAGAAGCAATAAGGAATGCTAAGTATTGCTATGAGCAAAGCAAAGGTAAACCTGATTATCATAAGACATGGAAGGATAAGAAGTCTGACCAAAGGAAGAAAGGTTTCAAACCTTCTAACTTCAGGAATCAGCAGAAGCAGCCATCCAAAGCCGCGAATATGCCAACTGGAGTGGTGGAAGAAAATCCTAGAGATCCGCAACAGAACAGAGAACCTCTCGAATGTTGGAAATGTGGAGGACCCCACATGTGCAGAAATCATCCACTTGAGAGTGAGATTGCAAGGCTAGCTTACAACATTCAAGAAACAGGAATAGTGGGTCAAGTAGCAAGGGCTGTCCCTAGGATTTATGCAGCACTGGAGGACCTCCAGGCAGATCACTAGTCAATTGTGGTTGAAGTTGCAAGTAAGATTGTTAAGAAATCTGTTTCTATTTTGATTGACCCCGGTTCTACACACAGTTCCATTACCCCAAGAGTATTGGAGATTTTTGCTTTTAGGAAGGTTAAACATAGGAAATATTGGTTAGTTCAGCTAGCCACTGGAACTAAGAGAAAGGTTAGTGAAGTGGTAGAGAAATTTCCATTGGTCATGAATGGATTGGTCAATTGTGTAGATATGAATGTTCTACCACTTGGTTCTTATGAAGTTCTCATCGGAATGGATTTGTTAGAAGCTCACAGAGTAAATCTTGATTGTCATAATAAGACTTTCGAATACTTGGATGAAGAAGGGAACCCAGTAGTGGTAAGAGGTATTCCAAAGGTGATTTCTGTGAGGAAAATTTCAGCAATGCAGTTGAAGAAGTTCTATAGGAAGGGTTTCCAGTTGTATGCAGCTCATATTTTGGAGGAAACAGAGAATGAAACTCCTAAGTTGGAGGACTTTCATGTGTTGCAGGAATTCAGGAATGTGTTTCCTGATGAGATTCCAGGGCTTCCACCAAAGAGGGACATTGATTTTGCAATTGAACTTGTGCCAGGAGCAGCACCAGTGTCCAAGACACCCTACATAATGAGTACACCTGAGATGCTAGAGTTGAAGATGCAACTACAAGAATTGTTGGAGAAGAAGTATATCAGGCTTAGTGTGTCTCCATGGGGAGCACTAGTTCTGTTTGTAAATAAGAAAGATGGTACACTCAAGTTATGTATTGATTATAGATAGTTGAACAAGGTTACTATGAAGAATAAATATCCTTTGCCAATGATTGATGACCTCTTTGATCAAATGAGAGGAGCAAAGGTATTTTCCAATATTGACTTGAGGTTTGGTTACCATCAAGTGAGAATCAAGGATGAAGACATTCATAAGACAACCTTTAGAACAAGGTATGGACATTATGAATTTGTAGTAGTACCATTTGGTCTCACAAATGCACCAACTACATTTATGTGCCTTATGAACAATGTCTTCAACAGGTATTTGGACAAGTTTGTTCTTGATTTCCTTGATGACATTCTTATCTATTCTAAGAATGAAGAAGAGCATAAAGAGCATTTGAAATTGACATTGCAATTGCTTAGGGAGCATCAGCTATATGAAAAGCTGAGCAAGTGTGACTTCTATAGAGATAGAATTCAGTATTTGGGTCACATTATCTTAGAAGAGGGTATATCTGTGGACCTTGAAAATATTGAAGCCATTATGAATTGGCCTACTCCAAGAAATGTGGCAGATGTAAGATCTTTTATGGGACTTGCAGGATACTACAAGAGATTCATTGAAGGATTCTCCAAAGTTGCACATGCCATCACTTCTTTGCAAAAGAAGGGGATAAAGTTTGAATGGACATCGAGGTGTGAAGAAAGCTTCCAGAAACTGAAGAACCTCCTCACCAGTGCATCAGTATTGAAGGTTGTAGACCCAAAGAAAGATTTTGTGGTATGTACTAATGCATGTGGACAAGGGCTTAGAGGAGTCCTGATGCAAGAAAACCATGCGATATGTTACGAATCAAGAAAGTTAAAGGAATATGAGAAAAACTATGCCACTCTTGATCTAGAGCTTGCAGCCATAGTACATGCTCTCAAGATGTGGAGGCATTACTTGATGGGTAGAAGATTTGAGCTAAGGAAAGACCATTGCAGTCTGAAGTATTTGTTTGATTAGCCTACTCTGAATGCTAGGCAAGCGAGATGGTTGGAGTTTTTATGTGAGTTTGATTTTGAAATCAAGCACATAAAGGGAAAAGAGAATAAGGTAGCCGATGTGCTTAGCAAGAAGATGCAGGAAATGCATTTGGCATCTCTTAGTATTTTCCAATCATATTTGAGGCAGCAGATTGTTAATCATACTACTGGTGATGAATTGTAGGAGCATGTAAAAGACAAATTGCAGCAGCAACGTATTGAGAAGAGGTATGAGGGATATAATTTGGAAGAAGATGTATTTCTTACTTATAAAGGCAGAATTTATATTCCAAATGTAGTAGATATAAGGAGAGTTGTTATGGATAAAATCCATCAAGCTCCATATTCTGGTCACCCAGGATATCAGAAGACAATTGCTACAGCTAGAAAGCAGTTCTTTTGGCCAGGAATGAAAAAGGACATGGCTGAATATATTTCAAGGTGCATGGAATGCCAGTAGGTAAAGGTTGAGCATCAACACCTTGTAGGTTTGTTGTAGCGTTTTCCAGTTCTAGAATGGAAATGGGAAGTTATTTCCATGGATTTTATCACAGGATTGCCAATGACTTGGAGACAACATGATTCCATCATGGTTGTGGTGGACAAGTTGACAAATGCAACACATTTTATACTGGTTAAGTCTACGCATAAGACTGATGACATTGCAAAGATCTTCATGAAGGAGATTTTCAAATTGCATGGATTGCCTAAGGAAATAGTCTCTGACTGAGATGTCAAGTTCACTTCTAACTTTTGGAAGGGGTTTTTTTCATATTTGGGTACAAAGTTGAGCTTCAGAATTGCCTACCATCCTTAGACTAAAGGTCAGATAGAGAGAGTCAATCAGGTGCTTGAAGACATGCTTCGCATGTATGTGATGGACAAACCAACCAAGTGGGAAGATTACTTACACTTGGTAGACTTTTCTTATAACAAAGGACAGCAAGCATCCTTGGGGATGAGTCCATATGAAGCTTTGTATGGAAGAAGGTGTAGGACACTAGTGACTTGGGATAATCTAGTGAACAGGGTTGCGCTTGGTCCAAAATTGCTCAAGGAGATGGAGCAGGAGGTTGTAAAGATTAGGTAGAATCTGAAAGCATCCCAAGACAGACATAAAAGCTATGTAGATAAGCATAGGGTGAATGGAGAGTTGAGTGTAGGGGATCATTTTTACCTCAAAGTGAGGGAAAATAAGAGTTCCTTGAAGCTTGGGAAAGTTGTGCCAAGCTGTCACCAAGATATTGTGGTTTGTTTGAAGTGCTTGAAAGAATAGGGCCAATTGCATATAGACTTGCATTGCCTACTAGCACTGGAGCTCATAATGTTTTTCATGTTTCTTTTCTTAAGAAATATGTACATGATCCTAACCATGTAATAAATTGGGATGTGATTCAGGTGGAACCCAAGGGAGAGTTCCAAATCGAGCCAATGCGCATCCTGGACAAGAAGGTCACAATGCTTTGGAACCGAGCCATAAGGCAGGTAAAGGTGCAATGGGAGCACTACGGTCTTGAAGAGGCTACATGGGAGCTGGAGGATGCCATGCGATTGGCACATCCATTTTTTCAATTCTGTAGAACACTGAGGCGGTACCAGTGTAGCATTTTGTTCAATTTTGTAAAGCACTGAGGACAGTGCTATTGAAGGGGGGGGGGGGGAATGTAACACCTCGATTTTGACCCCATTTGCATTAAAATGTATATGATATATACATAGTAATTAATTGTGGTGTGGAGCTAAAGGCAAAATCCCCACCATCAATTTTATCGTGTTATGTTCCAGCGATTAAAATCGTTGCTGATGGTATATTAGGATATTCGGCACATATTAAATTGAGCATCATGTAAACATGAAATTTAATTAAAATAAACCCCAACTAGCTATGTCAATGCAACCATGATGAAAAGGGAATGATTTTCCTAAGGATAAGGAGGGGGAATGTCTAACCCTTGGGAGCCATTGGGGAAAAACCAAGTGTCAATTAATGAACCCTTTAGCTGTCACCCATATTTTGTCTTACTCACCTTTCCTTGTCTCATTCAACTATGAAATTAAAATCCTTTGATGATTAGTTGGGTAGTTATTGCTGGACAGTGGTGTGTGGCAGGACTGTTAGTCCTTGCCTACATGCACACTCCACCAAGGAGCTCATTCATCCTCACATGGACAGGAGGAGGGAGGGGACGACCCATTCTTCACTATTTTTTTCCTCATGCAAGGAGTTGGGTGAAGCCATTTTTGGCATTCATGATTTTCCTATGTGTGTGGCATTCACGATTTGATTTGGCTGTTGTGGGTTCTCATTTACGATTTGGGGGTTCCTGGACATTTTCTCCTCACGTGCAGGTTTGGGATTTTCCCTCATGTGGTCACTCAGTCTTCACGCATGCATACCATGACTGGTTCAGTCTTTATTTTTTGATTTGGATGTGTGTGTGTAATTTTCCTTCAATTTGTGGTCTGTATGGATGTAATCCACCTCCATGCAGGTGGTGTATCCTCTCCTCATGTGGATGAGGATATGTGGTTGTATTTTCTTCATGAGTGTGGGTTGTTATTGAGTTGTTTTGTCCATGTTAGGGCCAATAAAAACTCTAGGATCGTCTTTCTCGGTCTGAGCTGTATATCACCATTTTGGCTACGATGATGTTTCCTTTGTCTTCCACGGAGCTGTGAATTGCTCGATTTCATTGTGTGTACGCAATGGTTGGTATTTGGACTATGTAGGAGTGGAAAGGAGTTTGCTTGATAAACATGGTGTGTTCGAGAGCCTTACAGACAGAGCTAGAGGGCTTGCTTTCTTCTCCACACCCCTTGAATAACACTGGAAGGGAAGTCAGGGCATGAAGGACTATGCAGCAGAGAAGGGACTAATTCCTTGTGTTGGGTGTGTGTGGATGTCCTAGAAGTCAGGCTAGTTTTGGTGTAGGTGTCCTTAGCTCTTCAGTGATCCCACTAGCTTAGCAGACAGTGCATCCATCTCCTGGTAACCTAATAAACCCAACTTGTTGGCTTGGTTATGTGTCATTGTGCACTCTTAGCCTGATAAACCCAACTGTGTTGGCTTGGATGAATAGTGTGGTGTCCTTGGCTATGTGTGAGCCTGCTTAGTTTCCTTATTCCTTGTGGGAATCATTCCCAACTTAGGAGTGGCATTGTTGCTGAGAGATTAAGGAGCACACTGGCCTATGGTTGGGTGGAATGTTGTGGTGACATAGCTGGTTGTAGGACAAGTTTGTCCATAAGATAAGTATTCTTTCCTATTTGATCTCTGCAATTGTATTTGATGTTTAATGAAAATGATGAACATGCTAAATGCTTGAATGTATGGTTTTGCTTCCACTGTATGGTGATAATGTATGCATATTTTTGTTCAAAGCATTTCAATTTTAATGTGTATGTTCATGGGGCTAGTTTCCCGAGTTAGATCGTATTATGGTACCATCCTCTTCACCGGTCAGAGGGTTGGGGATGTTACAATCAGCTTATTGTGCATAAACACATCTGATTGGAACAAAATCCAGCCTCATGTTCTCCTCGAGGCTATTCAAATGAAAAATAAATTATATTTTTTGTGTACCTTAATAGGTAGTGGTTGAACTCGTCCGGTCCTACCTACATGCATATACTTACGTAGTACTTTAAGATAGTTAATGGACCATGTAGAGTAGTGGTTAAATGGAGTAAGATAATAAGTGGACAAACTCAACCTTTTTTCTACTGAAATCCTTCCACAAATATGAAAGGAATGAACTTTCTGAAAGTTATAGTTCCACATGATTGATGGGAACTTAGACCATGGAACTTTGCTCGTATGGGTTTTAGCCCATTTTAAGAATACCCAATTTGTCAAAATTTCAAAAATGTTAATGGACCAAGGCGGAACATTTCCTTGTTAGAAAACAAATAAATTCATTCGAAAAGGTTGAGTTTGGTCACTTATTGACTTACTTTGTTGTTGAATGTGTCATGGAGACTTACAAATATAGTGGTTGAATGTGTAGGTGAGATCAACATCAAATCCTACACCATATGTTCTCAGCAATTCCTCTCAATTGATATATTCCCTTAGTACCTTAATATAGTTAGAGGGACACAAAGGTATGAAAATGTGGTGGTTGAATGTGTGGGTGAGGTCAACAACAAAGCCTAATACCCCCATCTTCTTAAGTAACAACAAATGATATATTTCTTTCCTACCTTGGGATAGTCATGGGGACACACATAGGAAGTGGTCAAATGTGTCAATGGTGATCTACACAATAGTTGGAATTGTTTGTCCAATTTGATAGGTTCATAATCGACTTCCACAAGTCTAAACCTCGACACAACCTTGACATCAACATCTCGACCTGACTATGACATATTGTCTCTCTGTCTTCTAGTCTCCTATAACGGTTGAAATTTTGAGTCATTATAAATTCTTTGTAACTGAACATAATGGGAAGACATCCCAAGCATTCTCAACACTCTATATAAACATGTATACTATTGCAATACATAACATAGAGAGTATTTTTGCATCATGCAGTAGTAATGAAATGACAGAGTTTAATTCAAACTCTTACATTTTTTCTGTGTATGTTTTATGTGTAGTGGATTTCTTGTTTTGCTTATTTTAATATGCTTCTACCATAAAAGTGCTCGATTCATTCAATCGAACTATTGTCCTTCTTGTGCACTTGGGCACCCAAAGCATTGGTATCAGAGGAGATTCAGAGCTTGTGTGTGCTTAAGTCCTATGCATACACTTCCATTAAGGTTACATGACTTATTCATGTTCAAACACACTCACAAACTCAGCAATCCAAGTAGACATTGCCTTCGACTTCAGAGTATCTATCTACTCAGACCACTAGATCGAAGATGGATGAAGAAACAAACAATAGACATGCAACTATCGAGACAGATAAACTCATAGAGAAGGCACTAGCTCGACAACGAACCAAAATGTTCTCCTAGTTCAATGCTATTCTCACACGATTCACCTCGACATCAGAAGGATCCTCGACGAGATTCAACTTTGACAAAATCGGATGATTCAAATTGCAAATGAATTTAGAAATATTGAATCTTAAAGGAAATATTGACGTGGAATCCATAGACAATTGGTTACAATAGCTAGAATCCTATTGCTGTGTGAATCAACTCTCAAAAGTAGAAAATATCACCACTGCATCCTTAAATATGTTGAATTTTGTGCACTGCTCGTGGGAGAATCTATCAACAAAGATAGAGAAATACGGAGACTCCATAGATACGTGGGATAAATGTGTTGAGTATTTTCAAAAAGAGTTTTACCCTATGAAGTACATTTAACAACAATATAAGAAGTGGCCGTAGTTAAGGAAATGGAAAGACCAGTCCATGCAGAGTTACATTGACGAGTTCTATTGACTCATGGAGAGACTTGGAGTTCAAGAAGAAGAGAAATTGTTTGTTTTTAAGTACGTCAACGGATTGTCCCAATACATTCAGTAAGAGATGGAGTTTCTGAATGTCATCAAGCTTTAATCTAAACATAAAGGGAAAGCATGTTTTGCAACCAAGCTGATAGGTCGAACGTCCGACAAGAAGGCACCATCCAACTCCAACAAGTTAAGACACCCTTCTCATCCGATCCCACCAAATCTTGACCATGGAAACAATCACTCTCAGAAAGGAAAAGGGAAATGTAGAAAACAACCCCTTATAGGGAAATGGTGTGATTACCACAATTCATCTTTGCATGATACATCTAAATGCAAGGATCAGAAGAAATTTTTGGAAAAATTGTCAACCTCTGACTTAACTGAAAAAACCCTGGTAGAATATGATCGAGAAGCATCGACCCTTTTGACATCGACATTGACCACTCTGATAGCCTCAACTATCATCGAGGAGGAGGAACAAGAGAACCTTTTCCATACATAGATATGGGTTCAAAATAATCCTTTTCATCTGATTGTGGATAATGGTAGCCACAATAACTTTGTTTCTGAATATCTCGTGAAGAAACTAGGTATTGTCACTACTCCACATCCTCAGCCTTATAATATCATTTGGATGAATGATGGATAGGAACTAAGAATTACCCCATAATGCATATTCACCTACTTCATTAATCATTTTGAAGATGAAGTACTTTGTGACATGGCACTATTTTCTATAGTCGACACCCTGTTTGGGAAACCTTACTTATGGTATTGCCATGGAAATTATTAGTCACAACCTCAAAAGGTGATTTTCAAAATACAGAATCAATGGTACAGTATACCATAATGATGAAATACACCAACAGTTGCAATGAAATCTTCTAACATATAAAGATGCTCATTAATCATGCACAAATATTCGCATTGATCTTGATTAAGCCTAAGCATTCCAAGAAGACTGCAAAAACTAGTCGACTCACCAACCAATGCAGCTCTCAAAAATAAGAATAGATCGACAATATTCTTGATGAATACCAGAATGTATTTCAAGAGCCAAACAAAGTACCTCTACATTGCCAAGAAAACACTCCATTGAACTTGTTTCCGGTTCTTCATTTCCTAACGCATCTGTTTATAAAAGATCCATTATCGAGAATGAAGAGATTCACAGACATATCTAAGATTTGATCAACAAAGGTCACATCCAACCCAAATCCTCTCCTTGTTGAAGTCCAATTATCCTCGCACCAAATAAAGATGGGACTTGGTGCTTGTACATCGACTATCAGGCTCTCAACAAAATTTTGGTAAAGAATAGATACCCTCTTCCAAGGATAGATGAACTCATTGACTGTCTGAAAGGTGATAAATTATTTAATAAGCTCAACTAAGTTAGGATATCATCAAATTATGATCAATCCCACCAATGTATGGAAAATGCTTTCAAAACAAAGGAAGGATTGTTTGAATGGTTAGTCATGGCTTTTGACTTAACAAATGCACCTACGACATTCATGAGCTATATGGATGAAACTCTTCAGCATTTCATCGACAAGTGTGTCATTATTTATCTGGATGATATCTTGATTTTCAATTGATCATGGGAATTACATGTCTGAGAGTTTTGAGAAGTCCTCGACACTCTTCAACAAGATAGATTCTATTTGAACATGGAAAAATTCTCATTTGTGATGAACAACATCAAATATTTGGGGTATGTAATTGACTCTATAGCCATTCACGTTAATCCAGACAAAGTAAAAATCCTTAAAAATTGGTGGATTCCTCAAAACATTCATGAACTAAGAATTTTTCTTGGTTTGGCAGATTTTTATCGATGGTTAATACTCGAATTTAGTCACATAGCCTGGCTTTTGAATCAGTTGATGAAGGAAAATGGGAAATTTTTCTTCAAATGGATACCGACACAACAATAAGCTTTTGAGAAGCTAAAACACTAGCTTTGTACTGCACCAATACTTGTATTACCTGATTTGCATAATCCTTTTGAGATTGAGACAGACGCATCAGATTATTCTATAGGCGCAGTGATCACACAGTCTGGTCACCTAGGCATTTTTCATTCCAAAACTTTCAATGACACTATTAGAAGGTATTTCACATGTGAAAAGAGATTGTATTCCATTGTGCAAGCCCTTAAGAAATGGAGACATTACATTATGGGGAAGGAAATGATCATTATTATTGACAAAATTCCTTTACATTTCACACCGTTGCATTCGAAGTTACAAACAAATTGACAACTCAAGTGGATTAATTACCTACAACAATTTCAGTTTGTAATTAAGTATTGAAAAGGTAAATATAATGCCGCAAATGATTGTCTAAGTCGACCACCCATTACTATAATTTTTACAGTGATGAGTATGAAGGGCTATTACACCACTACTTGTCCTCAATTGTA
This sequence comes from Pseudotsuga menziesii, assembly GCA_001517045.1. Taxonomy (NCBI): domain Eukaryota; kingdom Viridiplantae; phylum Streptophyta; class Pinopsida; order Pinales; family Pinaceae; genus Pseudotsuga; species Pseudotsuga menziesii. The sequence continues at coordinate 98,996 of LPNX010038959.1, read as the reverse complement.
TTCAGTAGACTACAATTTTTCTGCAATTTATTGACAACTTCAAACTGACTCGTCGTCCACTACCGACTACTTCTTGAAAGATACCTTTCTATACAAGATTGGATAGCTTTGTGTAGCAACAGAAGCTCATTTGGGACGTGCAGGACATTTTAGAGTAGAAAAGACCCTTTCCATCCTCCAAAAGTATTTTTTATTGGCCTTCAATTAAATATTACATCAACAGGTACATTCGATCATGCATGGTTTGTGCCATTTTTGAACTGATGAATTGACTACAAAGATTGTACACTCCTTTGTCGGTTCCTAGTCCACCATGGAAATCTATTTATATGGAATAATTTATGGGATATCCTACTACCAAACATTAGCATGATGCAATATTAGTAACTTAACAGATTTTTCAAGATTGTTATTCTCATTCCATGCAAGAAGATAAGACAACACAAAATACTTCCCAACTCTTCTTCGAACATGTAATATCCCCCAAGTGATAAAATTTATTTGTAATATTTTGTTGAAAGAATATTTTATTTTTGAATGTGATTGGAAGACCTGGAATATACCAATCGGTGTTGATGTATTTGTAACTTCAAAATGTATTCACTTGTATATTTCTTATTGTATTTCATTATACCTTGATGTAGATGTTTGTTCCTTCGATAGGGAGAGTTATTAATATAATAAATTCATGTAAATTCATTGAGGTTAACCCTCCATTGTAAGTTGGGGCAATAGACCCCATAGTTGCATTGTATTAGGTTTATTATACTCTCTCAGAGAAGTCGTCCCTATAGAGTAAATGTCAAGTGGAAAACAAGTATAAATAGAGAGTGAGACTCTCTGTTTGAAACACACACTCACTCAACAACAGCGCATGAGTGAGAGAGGAGTAGTTCGCATAAGTGAGAGAGGGAGAACAACTGTCGGAGATCATATTTGTATCTTTGGGTTTTAATTTTTCTATTGGTGCTCAATCTATCTCTAAGGAAGTTGCATGGTTTTCTCCTTTATGGTTTCCTTGAGGAAAATTCTTTGTGTCTCTTGTCTCTTGTGATTATTCTTGTGCATGTTATTCTCCCAGATAATATCCTAGATCATATTGGTTAAATGATAAAAATCTAACATGGTATCAGAGCTAACCTGAGAAGAAGACACTATGCAGTTGCAGAAGCTAGGGATTCTTACTTTTTGGGTCTTTCTACACAGATCATAAACAAACGGAGGCTAGGCTAACTCTCTATTGAAGGGTGCATCTTTTTGTCAAAGAAGAATTTGATTCCAATCATTTTTAGTTTTTGACCTGTCACTACTGCTGGAAATTAGGGATTTTCACAGAAGTGGAATTTTTGAGTGAGCCCAGGATAGGATTTCTCTCCTCCTCAAAATCAAAATTTAGAGACCAAGATTGAAGTTTTTGGTTGGGTAGAACTCTGGGAAAGTGAAACCCTAATTTTCCCCTCGACCAAAAAGTCAACACTGCAAAAGATCAGCTCTAGATCCAGTTCGGGCATCTCAAATTTGGTAATATATCAATCTCTTGTATTTCCATTTGAGTTTCTATTTAAATATGTCTCATCACACCAATCTTGATGAAAATATTGAAGGGGATGATAACTTCTAAGCATGGGAGTATATGATTTCATTTGTTCTTAAAGAAAATGAATTGGATGCCTACATAAGTGGAGAGGGTCTAGTTCCAAAGGGAGATGAGGCTAAATCCTTACACAAGAACAAGTTGGTCAAGGCCAAGAGGATTATTGTTTATTCTATCAAGGATCACCTTATACCACATGTGTCTTCCCTAAAGAAACCTAAATAGATGTTTGATTGCTTGACCAAGCTATTTGAAGGGAATAATATAAATCAGAAGATGACTTTGAGAAATCAATTGATGAATGTAAAGATATAGAATGAAGAGACCATACAGTCATACTTTACAAGGGTATCTCAAATCAAAGAACAACTTGAAGCTGTGTAAGAATAAGTAGATAATGGATAAATTTTGATGGCCACCTTGAATGGTCTCCTTAGATCATAGGACTCCTTTATTCAGTGGATTTGTGCTAGAATAAAGTTAATCACTTTCAATAGGTTGTGGGAGGAATGATCACAAGAAGAAAATCAAATAGTAGCTTAAGAAGAAAAGACGGGAAATGAAGATCAAGCTCTCACAGCACACACCAAGAAAATTATAAGGAACCACCATCATCTCAATGGTAATCATTCTCACCAGAATTAGAAAGATAACCCTAGAAAATCTAGCAGAGATCTATCTAAATTCAGATGCTATACATGTGATGAGAAAGGACACTTCACCAGATATTGTCCTAGAAATAAAGGTGGTTCTCACAAGAAGAAGGGAAACAAAAGAAGACATCATGCTCACACTGTAGAGGATGATGAACCTCCTAGGAAGAGAGTCAAAGAAGAAAGTGAAGATTCCTCAAGCGATGAAGTATATGTTTTGATCTCTGCGCTCACGAGAAATATTACACATGGAAGCAATGATTGTCTCATAGATAGTGGGGCTTCCAAGAATACGACGAGATTCAAAGAATCCTTTCTGAAACTACCCGAACATGAGTCACCCTACAAAGTGAAACTTGAGGATGGCTACTAGTATCCCATAAAAGGTAGAGGTGAAGCTTCCTATAAGCTAGACTCTGGAAAATATATGAAGATAAAGGATGTCTTGTTTGTACCAGGACGAAAGAATAATATTCTCTCCATATCTTCATTGGATGCAAAAGGTATGAGGGTTTCATTTGTATATGGCCAAGTCCTTATGTGGCCAAAGGGAAAGACTCTAGATGATGTAGTAGTGATTGGAGAGAAAGAGGGAGTTTTATACAAATTAAAGGGCCAACCAGAACAATATTTGGTCCATGACTCAATAGAGCCAAGTGAGCTTTGGCATAGAAGGCTTGCACATGTGAACTATAGGGCACTACCACTTGCAAGAAAAGCTATTGAAGGTCTTCCAGAAATCGAGGCAAATCATGAAGGTGTTTGCAAAGGATGTGCAAAGGGAAAGAACACAAAGAACACATTTTCAAGTAGTGAGAATAAGGAAAAAGGAACATTGGAAATTATTCACTCCGATGTATGCGTTTTGATGTTATCCAATTCATTAAGTGAGTATGTATATTATGTTTCTTTCATTGATGAATTTTCTAGGAAGACATGGATACATTTCTTGAAAATAAAGGATGAAGTATTCAGTAAGTTCAAGGAATTCAAAGCCTTGATCGAGAACCACATAGAGAATAAAATCAATACCTTTCAATCAGACAATGGCAGAGAATTTACATCAGCTGAATTCAAGGAATTATGCAGAGAGTCAGGGATTAAGAGGGAGTTGACCACTCCATATAATCCAAAATAGAATGGGGTTTCAGAAAGGAAGAATAAAATGATTATGGAAGCATCAAGGGCAATGCTTCATGATCAAGATACTCCTATGGATCTGTGGGCAGAAGCTGCTAGGATAGCTGTGTATGTACAGAATTGCACTCTGCATAGAGTACTCAATAACAAGACACCAGAAGAAGTATTCTTTGGAAAGAAACCATAAGTCATCCATCTTAGAATATTTGGCTATCCAATGTACATACACATTCCAAAAGAAAAGAGGAAGAAGTTAGATCCTTCAGGAAACAAGGGTATATTTTTGAGATATAGTGAAATCTAAAAGGCTTACATAATATATTTCCCAAGATTCAAGAAGATCGACATAAGCAGGGACGTGACATTTGACGAAGACTCAGCTTACAACAAATCTAGAAAGAGACCTGTTGAAGACCTTAAAGAAATGGAAGTACCTAGGATCTGAGATACAACTATGAATGAAACAATTCCAGAAGAAGATCAAGAAATGGAAGAACCCTAGGAACCTATAGATCCACCCCATGAGAAGAATCCTTACAAGAGGAAACCAACATGGGTACAAGAGTCTATCCTAGTTGCAGAGAGATATGGCACTCTAGAAGAAATGCATAGAGAAATGAAGAGAACTAGGTCGTACTCCAGTTATGTAGCCCTGCTGTGTGACATCATCGATAAAGAACCTTCCAACTATGAAGAAGTAATAGAAAAGAACGAATGGAAGGATTCTATAATCAAGGAGTACCTGTCGATCATGACGAATGATGTCTGGGATGTGGTCCTAAGACTAGAAGGGAAGTTTGTTGTGACTTCCAAGTGGATCTACAAGATCAAGCATGTTGCAGGTGGAAGCATAGAGAAATATAAAGAAATATTTGTGGCACATGGCTTCTCCCATAAGGAAGGGATAGATTATGAAGAAAATTTTGCACCTGTAGCTAGATACACTTCCATTAGTTCAGTACTTTCTGTGGATTCAGTGATGAAATAGAAGATACACCAGATGGATGTCAAGACCACATTCTTGAATGGTGTAATGGAAGAGGAAGTGTATGTGGAGTAGCCACTCGGATTTGAGACACATGATATGGAGACTCATGTGTGCAAATTGAAGAAAGCCCTGTATGGTTTGAAACAGGCACCTAGGACTTTGTATGATAGGATTGACAACTTCCTAACTAGCTTTGGATTTACCAAGAGTAAAGCAGATTCCAACCTTTACTACAAGGTTGAGGAAGGGAACCCAATGATACTCCTACTGTATGTAGATGACCTATTTGTGAAAGGCGAGGATGGGTTGATTGTTGACACAAAGAGGAAGCTTGCTGTTGATTTCAAGATGAGGGAATTAGGTATGATGCACTACTTTCTAGGAATGGAGGTGTGGAAGAATGCAGATGGAATCTCCCTTGGACAAGGGAAGTATGGAGTGGATATATTGAAGAGGTTCGAGATGATGGAATGCAAGTCCATGGCCACACATATGGCATGGAACTTGAATATATTGAGTGATGCTTCATTAGAGTCAGTTGAATCCATGATGTATCGTTAGATGATTGGGTCCTTGATGTACCTGATGAATAAGAGACCATATATTTGCTTTGCTGTGAACACATTGAGCCAGTTCCTAACGGATCCGAGACATGTTCACCTGATTGTTGCAAATCATATTTTGAGGTACCTGAAGGGTACACTTGATTACAAGCTCAAGTATGAGGCAAATCAGAATATTAAAATGGAGGGTTATGTGGATTTAGATTGGGAAAGGAGTTCCATTGATAGGAAGAGCACTTCAAGGTGATGCTTCAGTATGGGATCGGGTGTGATCTCTTGGTTTAGCAGGAAGCAGTCCTGTGTGGCACCGAGTACAGTCGAAGCAGAGTATGTTGCATCTTGTTCGGCTAGTTGTGAGGTAGTGTGGCTGAGGAAGCTACTATTTGGCCTGTTTGATCTCCAGTTGGATGCTAATTGTATATATTGCGACAACTAGAGTTGTGTGAGCTCCAACACCACTTCCAGCTGCATCAAGAAGCTTTTGAGCCCATCTGGGTTTGGGCTTCTGATTAGGAATGGGTATTGTATCTGGATCTAGAATCTCTTGAGATCCAGTCTCAATAATAGGATCATTCTATATGTGATCTTGTTCATCTAAATCTAAAACCTATAGCACATCATCATCATAAAAAATAGGAGGAGAAATAGTTATACCTTCCTATGTTGCTGGAGGAGTATCATTTAGCTGACCTTCTTTGAACTAGACACTTCTTTCAATGAAGCATCTTCTGGTAGAAACCTCCATCAGTTTGTAAGCTTTTTCATCATCTTCATATCCAAGAAAAATGCATTTTCTACTTTGGGCTTGGAATGCCTTTCTCTTGTCAAGTGGTATCCTGGCCCAAGCTTTGGAACCAAAAACTCTCAAATGAGAGACATTGGGATTATACCCATGCAATGCTTCGAATGGTGTGACCCAAACCATTAACTTGTGAGGCACCCTATTATACAAATATGAAGCATAGTTTACTGCTTCAGCCCAAAGAGAAGGAGGTAGATGCTTTCCATGGAGAAGGCATGTTGCCATCTCTTTCAGTGAACTGTTCTTCCTCTTAGCCACACCATTTTGTTGTGGTGTGTATGGAGCTGAGTGTTCCATTTTAATCCACTCTAATTCATAGAAATTCTATAAATATCTTTTGACATATTCTCCTCCTCCATCATATCTTATTGACTTGATATTATTATTGAAACTATTCTCAACCATAGATTTAAAACTTTTAAAAGTCTAAAAAAATTCTGATTTTAGTTTCATGAAGTACATCCAGCAGTACCTAGAACAATCATCAATAAAGGTCAGGAAATACCTGCAACCATTAATGTATTTTGTGGGCATAGGTCCAGCTACATAACTATGTATCAAATCAAGTGTAGAGATAGCTCTATGTGCCTTCCCAACATCATACTTCTTTTCTGGATGCTTACCTACCAAGCACCCATCACATACTCCATTGAAAGTTTGGATGGAGGGAAAAACTTCAACCATGTTATCATTGTGGAGCTGCTTCAGATATTTGAAATTGAGATGGACAAATATCTCATGCCAAATATTGCTGGTGTTGTTCGCATGAGACAATAAAGCTGTAGGAGGAGAAATAGGTAGGAAATGTGAAAAATCATAAGCTTTGGTAGAGTGATTTGCAATACCTTTTGCTACAAGATTTCCAGTGGATTTTTCTGTAATCTCAACTGAGTCTGAATTAAATGTGACGCTCTTGGGAGAGCCTATATGAGTCATCTGGTAAACAAATAACAGGTTAGCAGCAAGGGAGGGCACATATAATACATTCTTGAACTCACTATGCTTCGCTCTGACTGAGCCCCTTCCTTTTGCTGGAATCTGGGAATCGTCTCCCATGTGAATATTAGGCCCCTTTGATGGTGAAAGAGTAGAGAAGGATTCTTTGGAGGAAACCATGTGGTTGGAGGATCTAGAATCTATAATGTATGCTAAGGATGGAGAGAGAGTTACTTTCAAAGCATGATGCCTTTTGGCATCTTCTGTCAGTGCTTCTTCATTAGGATTCTTTGCTTCTTTGCTTTTTGACGAGGAAGTTTTCACTCAGGAAATATTTCCTGCTTGGAATGAAACATAGAGACATAGATAGAGTACTTAGGACCTAGTTTACTAAGTATGGAAAGGACATTCTACTCATCCTTCCACTCTATCCCACACTATCTCCATTGTAGAACTAGAGACTTGAATTTAGAGAAGAATTGCTCAATAGTCTCGAAACTGTTGGGATGTAAATCTACCAACTCATTGTATAGAGTGTGTCCTTGAAGCTCATCTTCTTTGTTAAACAATATATCAATATTCTCCCAGGAATCTCTGAGAATCCTCAATCCTTCTAGATGAAAGATGAGATCTCTGGAAATATAAGTACATAAGTACCTGAATGCTTCATCACAATGGTTTAGGAACTTGTTCCACTCTACCGGCTGATGAGGCTCAACCTCCCATCCATGTATGATCCTGTGGTATCCATGCTTGTGCAAGGCCAGCTACATATCAATCCTCCAATCAAGGTAATTGGAAGTTACAGGTATTCGTGGTTTAGGAATTTGAGAACTCATAATTGCTCCGGTTGGAAGACTAAAAATACTTCTCTCAAGCTACGTAGCACCTACAAATTTAAACACAAATAACACTAAAAAATATGAACTGTTAGAATCATGATTTTTCACTCGACATGAACATGTTTTCAGGGTCCCTCATGCCCTCTTCGCTACTCTGAATAAATCTAGAGCTAGAAAATTTTCACAGGGGACTTCTGTGGAAACCCAGCTGCTTCTGATGTTCGATGGGGAGAAACAAGCATGAAACCTGCCTGGGAAGGCTCTTACACCATATTAGAATTTGAATTCCATTAAGATCTTCAATAAGATAGTTTTGATCATGTTACAACATTTGAATGGATAATGAACATACAAACTAAGAAAAACAAACTACACAGGAAACATACAAGTATTTCTTAGGAATTTACAATATATTCATTATGATAATTTCCAGTATTACAATGTAGTTTACATAGGTAGAATTCAAATGCATTAGTAATGAATTCAAATCCTCCAAGTGGATAACACTGTATCTAACTGAATCTCTAAATCAAGGTCTCCCATTCAATATCGGAGTCCAAATAGACAACTCCCCGATGACCAATAACTCCAACAAGCAGTAATGACTAGTTAACTCAATGCAATTGAGTGTGGTAGGTAGGAAAAGTGCTCCTCCCCATGCAACCATGCATTAGTAGTGCTATCCTAACTGAATGTGAAGTAATTTATTGTAATTGGGGGCTAACTAAGACTAACTAGTGCTAACACCAACTGACTAAAGTAGGTTGGTGTCAGGACTCCCAATGGCTACTAAAATGTTGGAATTGGTCTAGGAGGCACCCTAACTGATGCATGCACATGTAGTAAGTGGTAGTTAACCTCTAGTAGTGTTTCCCACACTTCAATTTTTGGTGCATGTGGCCCCATTGGGCCAAGTGGACCCAATTGCACTACTGGACCCATTTAATTATATTAAGGTTCCTAAGTTAGGGAATAATTAATCTAATAGAAATTTGACCAAGGGAGGATTAATAATCCTAACAGGAGCTTCCCACTCTTTGGAGAATCCAACAAGTCTATACAAAACTTGCAAGAAGCTTCCACTATGGGAGAAATTAGCAAAAGTTTCCACTGTATTAATGCAACTCTCGAAGATCAACATGAAGATTATCAATCTGCAATCATGGAGATTGAAGGTACTATTTCTAACTGAAAGCTATCTATGTTAATTGATCCAAGAGATACTTTAAGTTACATCACTCCTAAAATTACGGAGAATTGTTAGCTCACCAAGGTAATCCATGTAAGAACTTGGTCAGTTCAATTGGCCACTGGAGAAAAAATAAAGGTAACAGAGTTTTTTGCTAATTGTGAAATTTCAATACATGATCATGTAACTAGGATCAATTTGAATGTTTTTCCTCAAGGGTCTTATGATAATATTATTGGTACTAGGCTGGTTATAAAAATATAAAGTAGAACTAAATTGCTTTGATAAAACCTTTACGTATGTAGCTGAAGATAAAATTGTTAGGAAGGTAAATGGTTTTAGTAAGCATGTTTCTTTAAGGTAGATATCTACCTTGGAGTTGAGGAAGTGTTTATGGAATGGTTGTAAGCTATATGTGGTAAGGTTGCTGAACTAATATTTAATGAAAACCCAATATCTATAAGGGACCACCTGGTGTTAAATGAATTCATGATGTGTTCCTAGAGGACATACCTAGACTGCCCCCTCAATGAGAAATATATTTCTCCATTGAAATTATACTTGGGTATGCTCCATCATCCAAAGTACCTTACCAAATGAGTATCCCTGAGTTAATAGAATTAAAAATCCAGTTACAAGAACTACTATATGAGGTTTGTATTAGGCCTAGTGTATCACCTTGGGGAGCCCCATTTTTGTTTGTCAAGAAGAAGGATGGGACTTTAATATTG